>LYUA01000562.1:582905-594965 GCA_002093875.1 Calopteryx splendens | reverse complement strand
GCATCTTCCATGTGTATCTTCTTCACCAATGTTGCTCAAAGAGGGTGTTTACAGCTACCATATTCTTCTCGTTACAGAACTCAGTTCTCATATTCTCCTCGTTACAGAAGAAAAGAATATATAAAAGTGAAATGACTTTTATAAAATATAGGGGTATCCTCCTGATTTTGGGGGGCAGGAAAAGTGAAACTTCCCCATAACATATTCGATCTAGCAAGCATAATGTAATAATTATAATATCTACCCAATAAATTTTATTTAAAACTCACCTCATGCAATTCCAGAGCACACAGGGAAACCACAATGCAACTCCTATCTCGACAATTCGAAAAACTATATCATGAAAATTCCTACTTTGCAAAGGAACCCTGGAATAAAAAAAATCATGATCAATGGAATATCCAATTCATTAAGGTCGTGTAACAAAATATTTTTAAGGGACACATTTGTATTTATTTGCTTCTGCTCTACTCACAAAACAAACTCTTAAGCAATCATTAATATCCTTTTTTCTTTACTTTTCTATTATTAGTAATGTTAATTCCAGCCAACTCAATGACTGAAATAAATTCTTTCAACTTATGATTAAGCAAATTAATTTTGTTTTTGCATATTCTCTCTTGGTGTTAAGAAACCATTACTTTCATACCAAAATCAACTTCTGCATCTCTATGGAAATTGATCCAGTACTTTTTGGTAATTTTCTCAATGTGTTTCTGTATAAATGAATGGGTGTATAGGAGTATAAGATTGCTTGCTAGGAAAATTCATCAAAAATAAGGTAAAAATGATACTTCAGAAGCAATATTACCAATTAAACCAGAAATTTCTCAATGTTGAAAGCATTACCTCAGGAATATTTGAAACCATTTACTGTGTTAATGTTTTTTCTCAAAATTTATCAAGAGGCATTTTTTTTTACTATGGCAAGGAACGATTTTTAAATAACAAGCTTGGCAAAGGAATTATTACTCTAATGTCTTTTGCCTAAAGAGCACAATCTGGCTAGCAGGACATTTCATATCTCTGAAATATCAACTTGTCTGGCCATTTCAAAAAGGCTGCTATGTGGCTGCATCAAACTGTCATCTACAATGCTTAGTACAAACCACAAACTGCCCAAACTTCATTACAATGTTTCTAACTTTTTTTCCTTAACAGCTTAAGAACTAAGAGCAATAACCAACTATCTTGTAAATAAAAATAACTTTTTTATTTATAAAATAAGAATTTGAAATCAAACTGACAGAAAATTTTCTTCAACGAAACACCCCTTGTCCATAATTGATGCAATTAATACATATTCATTAGTTTTGAAAATATAATTAGAAAATTAGATTGTTGTCATGAGAAAATTATCAAGCAAGACCAAAATATGAAAAACTTACTTTGTTTTCCAGAAGTTACTTAACGTTTCACTGCAAAGGAATCCAACAATAATTATCAGCATAAATGCCTGAGCTAGCAGACCAAATCGTGACTGGTGAAGTTGTGATGTATCAACTCTTTTTGGAGGTCCATCAGTAAATCCACCTCTTAACTGCAAAAAAGTTATTGAATAGAAATTCATGAATAGCTCAGGTAAATTTAAAAAAACAGTACACATAGAGTCATAAATTTTACAAACTAGTAGCATGAATGGTGAAAGTTACTATAAAAGTGTAACAAATGAACATGAACTAAATGGCACCTAGTTAATTTTTAATCCCTTGCCTGTTTTTGACGTAATATTACATGCCAGTAAAGGATTCCCTTTCATCTAGAGTAATATGTATTACATTCTGTATCTAATCTTTGAATGGTGCTACCATATGCTGGCTATGATCGACACTCGGTAGATAATTTGTAACTGAAATTGCAACATTCATTATTGTCATGACAACAGAATATTTCATTTACCCCTTTTCAGAACCTCTGTAAACATGGCAGCCCAGAATAGATGGAAACTATGAGATAATACTATTAATTCTTTGCTAGGTGAAAAAAATGATGATGAGTTTACTTTAAATTATTCCGAAAGTGATTCCAAGTGATAGCTCAATCAGTGAATCAGACGTGTCAGATGATTTACATGTCAGTGTGGGAAATGCGCACCGTGCAAGTGGGAAATGAGATACCAAAGTGCAAGGAACTTGAAGTGGAGAGATATCTATATCTACATAATGTCTTGCAAAGCAGGGGCATTTGATAGTGTATCTTAGCCCATGCACAAGTGCTGATTTTCAGGAAAAACATGGAATAAATGTTCATGTAAAAGATGCAAATGATTCTCTTAGATTGAATGAATTGTTTTTTGATGATCAGCTTATTGAAATAATTTTGTCAGAAACAAACAGGTAAGCTGCTCAGCAGTTGACTAATAAAATTTTGTTGACATATTGTAGACTGAGGAAATGGCAAGACACTTCCTCAGAGGAAATAACAATTTTGCTTGCTTATTTTCTTATGATAATCTTTTCTCTGGAAACCAGAAATCAGGTCTTGCTTAACCAAAAAGTGTTTGTCTGAAACATCCGCTTTTGGAAAAATTATCCCTTGCAATTAATTGGTTAGTGTTGTTGATGAAATGTTTGCATTCTACTCTCAGAAGGGGAAAAGAAGTTCAAATACCAAAATCAGTTGATGACTGCAAGCAAATGGGAGGAGTGGACATCTGTGATCAGATGTTGAAATCTAACCCTACTGAAAGAAAGAGGATGAATATTTGGTAGAGGGAGACATTTATCAATCTAATACAGATTTATATGCTAAATGCACATATCTCACACCAGAAACTTGGGAGGGAAAATAGATACGGTTGAGTTTATAGAGGACCTAATTGAAAGACTAATGTTGAAGTATCACCCAGGTATTGAAGGTGGGAGTGAAATGTGGAAGGAAGTCAAAGGAAGAGAAACCACTCCTGACCAGTGGAAAGACATTTCCCAGAGTGAGTGCCAGCCACAGAAAGCAATGAAAATGCAATGAGAAGATGTATAGAGTGTCCAAATAAGAAAAGAATCCCAATAATATTGTAAAAAACGTGATGCAAGGTTATGTGCTGTGCCATGCTTCAAGACATGTCACACTGACAAAAATTGTTAGTGAACTTCAAAGAATTGTTTATCGCAAAGTAGAAAGTTTGTACACATGTTTGCCTTACACTTGGGAGCCAAACATTGCATACTTTAACACTCTAAAGATTAATAAATGTCTTTCCTGCACAGATAATAGGCTACTTTTTATGAATTCACTTTATAGTCTCTAGTTTGACTCCAGACAAGTCTAAACATTCCCATAAGAAATACACGTAAAGTTCATTTGCATCGCTTGCTGGGTTTATTTCTTTTGCAAAATTAAGTTAGAATCATTGTATGAACACTATAAAAGTAACATATGTAATAAAATTCAATGAAGATTACTTTTTCATCATAATATATGGATTTTGGTTCAAAATCCTGAGAACTTTGATAAAATATTATGGTTCTCCATGAAATTTGTCATTTTCAATTATCCATGACCCAGATTACCAATGACATTTTGAGCTCGCCTTTCATAAAATATAAGGGGAGAATAGGAAAAGTGGAAAAATGTGTTGATGGAATCACTAACTTTAAGGCAATGATACCATAGAATTAAGATCGAATAAGAAAAACTACCTACAAGTTACATATACATAATTTGATATTTTTCCATTAGAAAACACGAGAATATCAATGTATGATCCATTTTTCCTTGGGTTTTCTATCCTACTACAGATCCATTTATTTTTCTGGTGAAACATTTGTGTTCAGTTTCCTTTCTTATTTTATTTTTCAATTTATTTGCATCCTTTGTTATAATTCTTCACTGCTGGTATTCGCCTCAATTGGTGAATTCTTCTTTTCTTTATTCCATTTCTGCTTCTTGCTTCGACTCTTCATGTGTGTTCTATGTTCCTGCTCTTCGTTTTTATATTTTGCTGATGAATTTCTTTCCTTAGCTTGAATTTTTCAATTATTTTCTTTGTTAGGTTTCCACTTAGTATAAAGAATTACTGTAAGATGTGAAATTTTAGATTTTCTTCTGTATAGGCAGGACAACTATATTATTACTTAATTCTGTCTTCCCTTTCCCTGTTGAGAATGAACAAGGAAGATAGAAGTAAAAAGAAGAAGTTTTATGCAATACTATCAGTTCTGCTATTATAGTATAAAACAAGGTATAAACTTTTTTAAATAACCATTTTTTCAATAAAATATTGTGATTATACTTTTGATTAAAATTAGAAAGATTACATTATTTTCTGGAACTCTACCTGCAGTCATTTAAATACCACCACTAATGAAACAAGAGGTAATTGGAATTCCACTAGCATGAAAAACAGGCAAGGGATTAAATAAATATAAAATGTACTATTCCACACACCAATTAAATGTCAATCTTTGTAAAGAGGAAGTGTTTCCTGAACCCTAACCCCTAATCTCAGCTCAGCTGTCCCTGCCATCACAATAAACCTCCCCCACTCTTCCTTGACAAACACAATAACTTTTCCCCCACTATTTCCAATAACCCACCTTAAAACACTAAGTCCATACAAGAGCTCTTACATCTTACCACCTTCCTAAGTTACTTTATCGTTCGCCTACTTTACCCCCTCCCCCACAAAACACTCCTCCCCTCTGATGACTTCACTCAGCTACCTTAATTTGTATTCTCATTGGTTTGTTTTGACAAGTTGTATAAAATAAATAAATGCCAAGAACATTATGTTACTGTACCATTCCATAATCTTATGTATGTTAAAATTTCATAAATGTTCAATGCAGAAGCCTATTTGGAGGTAGTTTCGAATGAATTTGAAGTTGGGGAGAATTTGAAATAACATCATTGGGGAGAGGATCAGGACTGCACAAAAGTCAAGAAAATTTAAGGGGAAAATATACCTATTTTACCCTTCATTGGACAATATTTTCACTAAATGATGAAAGAAACTTTTAAGCTGAAATCTTGCATACAGAAAAAATGTTCATGAACTATGAAACTAACAAATAGTATTTTTTTCTATTATACAACTTTCCATTAGACAATAATACATTAATATAACATTAATATATGCATTTATTTTCTCACTGCATGACTGTTAAAATCATTTTAATACATGCAGATATTCTAGAGAGCAATTCTCTAACTAATCCTCAAAACCTAATGTGCTTAGACAAATATAAAGTAAGGCTTAACAACACACAAATATATACTCAAAATATTAAGTCCATAGCAAACACAAAGAAACCTTATATTCATGCCCCAGGAATCTCATTTTTTTCTTCCTTAACAAGTCTTACGTGCCCTTACTATTCCTGTGTGATCATATCCTATTTTTTACACTCTTGTAACACCAAATTTCCCAAAACTTGTGAGCATTGAAGAAAAGGAAAATGGTGGCTGCAATGTTACCAAAAGACAGCATACATTGTACAGTTTCTATCCATGATAATTTTTTTCTGATTAAGAATTTTTCTAAGATTAGTATTATTCCTGTATTTTCACAACAATTAAGCAAAAAAAACTACAATGCATAGAAGATTTCATTTGTACCCAGGAATAAACATCACCCAACCTAATTTTTGGCATTCTCACTACAATGCAGGCATAGGCATTACAGTAACCTATAAAGAGAATGCATAATAAGCTATCAACATTTCTTTGCCATGTTAGAGACCCTTAGCTGAAAAATTATTTTATTCATATTAAAATATTTTTTTTTCAAATGCACACTTCAAAAAGGCTAAACTGTGTATAAGTATGGTGTGTGATACACTATTGAAGATCTTGGTTATAGCTATAGTTTTTTTGGGTAATATTAACTTCAAACAACAAAGTACATACACCTTTTAATAGGCAACATTGTAAAGGGAAATAATAGTAAAGATTTCAAAACTTAACTGCATATCAATCTAATCAAACAGCAGAGAGAAGTTGACATATGATTCGCGAGCATTCTCCAGGCATGTTAAGAAGATAAAACTTGTATAAAAATTAGCGAAACACTGACTATTCTATTAACTCAGTACCAAACTCTCCAAATGGTTCACAAACATTCAATTATGAGTATACACTACACTGCACGCATTCAAAAAGAGAGAGAGGGGAATATTAAGGGAAATATTGAACAGCTGTCTCTTATACATGCCTGAGTGGTTCCAACGAGTGGAGCAGTAGCGCAACCTGGCACGGGTATGCCCTTAGCGTCCTCGAGATGGAGACTGGATGCTTTGGGGCCACTGACTGAGGACTTCGTCAGGGGATCGAGCTGCTCATCTCGAGGAGTCCGACTGCTTGTAGCAATGCCAGTCACAGTGGACTCGTGGTCACACAAGAAACCTCCTCGCACCTGTGTTGTTATTTTGGATCATGGGACTGAGTGTTGCCATGCATTTCTGATCATTCTCACTTCAATGACATGCATTCAGTATATCAAAATGGCATGCAAATAATGCATTGTCAGTGAATCATAGTAACTCATGCACTAACTTCTCCTAGTAAAGAATCTCCACATGTACCACTTGATGCAGACTTCAATTTTACACACATCAATAAATACTGTATGAGTGATAATGGTGATATCTTGAAAAATGAGAATACTTATGTAACACCAAATATTAAACCTAATGTTAGAAGGTGATTAATGAGGAAAAACAATGCCACCAACTAAGTCAGGTTAAATGGTGTGGAAATTATGTCCACTCCATGCAACGCACACTGTATTTTACCCTGGATTCAGAAAAATTACAATGAGTGTTTCATTTGATCATTAAGAATAATGAGGCAATAAATGATTCACTGCTAATAAGCATCCATGTACTTTTAGGCTCATTCAATTTACTGCTCATAATGCTTTAAACTATAACTAAATTTAAAGCAATACATAGATAGATACAATCAATATATTTAATAAAGGATCACATAAAAAATCAAGTTGACATGTTATCATACATACTGAAATGAAAGAAGCCTCTCAATTTTATTGAAAATTCACTTTCTGTTAGGAGATAAAATTTGGGATGTGCTAAAAAAATGCTAAAATCAGTATTTTATCACATACAAATCCAGAATATTAAAGTGCACTGATTGCGACAATATCACCAAAGAGAAAAAGAAAATAGTGGAGTTGCGCATTACTTGAACCTTTTTTGTACTTCCTACTATGTATTTACTGGGTTGTTTATATTACCAACTAGAGGAATGATTCATATGTTATCAATTGATTAATAGATGAAGCATTTTAATGCCATAATACACACTTTACACTTCATTAAGAGGACACTTAAAGATACGGTATTTTCACTAACCACAGAGTAAATACAGAGGAACTAAGTACATAGTGCATTTTATTTATTCAGTTCTAAATATGATTATTTTTAATTTTTTAACAATGGATATAATTTTACAAGGCACTACAAATGCTACCATTTATATCGAGAAAGTGCTTTTCAGAGGATTAATTTTTTTATTCCATCGTTTATAGTAACTCTTGTTTGAAATGACTCACCACTATGCCTAGTCAATATCAGCGCTTGAGTAATGTGACACAAAGGCATGCTATCAAGGCAAAATTCATCTTGCTATAAATTCTCAGAGTTTTCATGCCTATGGCAATGGCACTTGTGTACGTAACACTGAAGGGTCTTCAAACATTTCCCACCAACACCTATTGCTTATCTTACTAATGCAGAACAATGTAAAACACAAGGGATCCCGAATAACCATTACCATAATAGGGTAAGGCAAAAAGAAGTTTACAACAAAAACCTAAGTACCATTATGCAATGAGCATTCCCTTAAGAATTTTGACATGAGTAATTAGATGTATGAAAACAAATACATATGCATTGAGTGTAAAATTATTTTTTATCATAATTAACCAACATAAGGTAGAAAAAAGGATCTAGCCAAGAACATATGGTAATTAAAATGGCCTCATAGAAATCACTTTGATGTGTGATAATAGTGTTAGAGCAAATATAATAGTTAAAAGATTAAAGAAAATTAATTTGATAGCCATAAATTTAAACAGAAATAATACCCACAGGCAAGCAAATGAAATTTCAATTCCATACAAGTTATATCGGCATGCTATGAGATGCAAATGGAAGTAGCTATCAACAATACACATTTGAAATTATCCAAGCTAAAACACAAAAATTACGTTATCAAGTAAAAAAAACATACCTTAAAGTAAACTTCCACGCCATAAATAAGGAAAAAGATCACGTTGATAAAGAGAAGCACTGCATAGCACCCATTGAAGACATGAGTATAAAAATTCTGTAAAGAAGTACATACAGAATTAATTACTACAGATAAATACAATTTTATTGAATAATTGTCATTTACCATTAGGATTCGTACAACTACAATGAAAACCATTATTTAACTGATTTCTTTTTTTTCTGCAAAATCCTTTTTGGAACTATATATTTTTTACATTTATGTAGATTGAATTAGAAGGCATGGTGTTTCTGCTCTGTGACTATAAAAATGCTATGAACTTATTCAACATATTATCTAGAAAACATATTTAACATTTTATTTGTTTTCAGGATTAACATTACTGTATTTGCCTGCATATAGGACACAGCTCTAAAATGACTGAAATTTCAACTCATAATTTTGATCATTAGTACTTGATTTGATAAGATGCACCCGATATTTTAGGTGTATTTGAGGGGAAAAAGTATGCCCTACACGCCGGCATACCCGGTAATTACCTCGGTAAAACCCGGTAATTATTTTCTGCAAGCAAAGTCAGCAGGAGAATCACTGAAACATCAGGCAACTGTCGCCAAGTGCCTAAGACTAACTTAATACATATGCTGATGAGAGCACTTCATTTTATCATCATAAAGAGAGCATCAGCATGTTAAAGCAAATGCAAGATGACCTAGACTTAGTTAATGAATATAATGTTAATGAGGACCATTGCTACCAAATTGGCAATCAATTTTTTAAAAACCATTTTCATGCTATTCAGAAACCAACTTTCCAATTAACAGTAGCTCCAAATATTACAATTGGAAATCATAGAATACAATGGGTCACTGCAGCTATTATATAGATCTCCATATTGATAAAATTCTCCACTGGGAGAACCATATTAATAATATCAAAATCACAGTAATCAACCCGGAGGTTGGTTTGGTAGGAGGGTAGAGCCCACCCAGTACTAAGCCCAACGGCGCATGAAATTCACACATCACGCTTGGGTGAAGCTAAAGGTCCCAAGAGGCATCAACAAAAAGTCAAACCCAGGCCCTCTGGTCAGTAGCCCAGCAGTCTACCCACTGGATTACCATGCCACTATTAATTATATAGCAAAGATAATTATTTCCGCTATTGGCACCTTAGCATGTAACAAAATGGTTGTACACACCTTGGGAGGCCTAACTAAACACTTACTTTGGATTAATGTATAGTGACCTCACTTATAATAAATTAATTTGAGGTAGAGCTATGCAAAATTGATTGCACAATCAGAATATCCTCCAAAATAGAACAATAAAAATTGTACACAAATTACCTTTCAGAACTCCTACAAAAAAAGTCAATGAAGTGGCAAAATGAAACCTCTGGATTTAGAAGTGAAATATAAAATATATATATGCATCAAAGCTCCCATTATCTTGCAATCAGAAAAAACCTGAGTATTCTTATCCAATCAGAAAGTACACGCAAAGTCACAGCATGATGTCCTTATCTTAAATTTTCATAATGCAGAATTATCCACATAAACACAGTTTGACATTCCAGATACCAAGCAACATCTCCTAACAACTCAATTTCGGTTATTATCAGACAATCTCCATGTGCTGAGGCTTTTCAAAGGAGACTTAAAAACATTCTTGGCTGGGTATTATGAGTCCTAAGTGTGGTGTTGTCCCTCCGATTTATACCAAATATTCCTAACTAATAAAATACAATTTTTTAGGAATACTTTCTGTGATCATATCTTTTTTAATAATGTCTTTGGTGGTTCAATTGATCCTTTTTATTAACATTGCTCTTTTTTTATTTTTACTTTTCTTTAAAAGAATTATATTGCATGGACTATGCATTTTGTTGTCCATTATATCATATTCCATACTCCTACTTCATTATATACTAGAATCTTGTTTCAAGTATACTATCTCTTATCTCATTATTCTTTTTATTAATGTCTTTGGTGGTTCATTTTTTCCTTTTTATTATAATTTCTTTGTTTTTCTTTTCATTATTACCGGAAAAATGTTGAGTATGAATGATTATGAAGATTGGTGGATATCATGAGTGGTGGTGATATATATTGAGTTTTACACTCATATTTTTTATTCCTAATGGGGATAATGGACAAAATTTATATTAAAAAAATGCAAATTAACAATAAAGAATGATCCACACACGGAAAATAATGAACATTAATATTTTGAAAAAGTAGTCATTTTTATTTAATGAAATACCACAGTCTAGTACATGGAATATAAATGGTTTCTTTGATTAATTCATTTTTTGCAGTTCATTAGAATGCATTCATTCTCAGTTTAGTTTCGTAACAATTTATTAAACTTCAAAATTTCCAATAACATAAAAAATTGATTATAAAAAAACATGACTGAGGCCATGTCATTCACAGTGAATGATATGAATAAATCATGGATACAATAAAATGGAATTCAAATGAGATATTTACATTTTAATGTAAATGAATCATTTCTCCAATTGACAGTATGACTCTAGTATTTTTGAAGAACTGTATATGTATTAATATAGAGGGCATATACTACCTTCTTCAACTACACTGCTAGCGACAAGAGGAAAATGTCATTATATTTCATTTCAAATCTCCATTATCAAGTGACAAGGTGACTTGAAACTATCTCTTTAATAATTATGCTCATAGAAATAAAAGACAAAAATGATATTTTCAGTGCATTAAAACACCAGCTACGACTAATATACAGGGATGCTATAATGCATAGTAATGCAGAAAATCCAGAGACAGAGATTGCCTGTTTGCTGTGATAAACTGAACTTCATGAGAAAATGTATTAAGCATACTTTTAAGTGAGAACAATTATTAAGAAAAAAATATTGATCCTGTTAACCCTTGAGCAGTCGTGCCTTTTCCTGGAATGCGAGCAGTTGCTCTGGCACACTGAGTGCGCCAGGAATTTCTTTTCAATTTTTTATAATCATGCAGATTCATTTAATTTTAATGTTTTCACACATATTTCTAATCATTTTAACATCAATAAAATGGATTTATAATTCAAATATTTTTGCAAAGTCTTTTCCCTTATAAAGTGATTGCATTCAAAATTAAATTTTACTCAACTGGCACGTGAAGAGTGCCAGCACGACTCCTCGAGGGTAAAGGCTGAATATAATGACTACAAAAATATAAGCACTGACCATACCATAAAGATGCAGTGGCCGGTAGAAGTGCCAGTTTTAATAACTCAATGCAAATGTATTTATATATATAAAAAAACTAGTATTAAACAAAAAAAATAACAAATTAGCTACAAGTCATGAATATCCCTAAAATTTATTTAATGTGGTAATTTTTTGCCAAATACACAATTTTGATTAAAAATTAATTAAGTCACAACTTCTTTACTTACTTTGTCTTCAAGACTTGCATTTGCCGCATTTGTAGCGATGAATTCCCCCAAAAGCACAGAGTAGTTAATAATGTTGAAAGTGACAAAGCCAAGGAAAGACTTAGACAGGAACTGTGGTTTCTCCCACCTGATATCTCTCAGGTGGAATACCTATACGACAAAGGAGAAATATTTAAGTATAATGCTTAATAAATATAAACCTTATTAATAATAGAATGTTACAAATTATAAGTTGGCAGACTAAATTGAAGATTGATATTTATATGAGTAAGGGATACAAGCAGAAAAGGAAAAAAAGGGCTTTAGAATTGATGAAACTCCTACATCGATAATGTTATTACAATGCTACCAAAAACAAGTATTTGGGGATAGCCAGTTTTAAATTCGGTATTTTTCAAGAGCAGAAAAAAAGAGCTTCAAAAAAGGAGGCATTGCTTGCTAT
>LYUA01000562.1:522471-532872 GCA_002093875.1 Calopteryx splendens | reverse complement strand
GCATTTTCACAATACTAGATGAAGAAGCAACAACATTTATATCAGAAAATGATGTACTGTGAAACAAAATGAGATATTCGGCAAATTGAAAAATCAGCATGGAATAAGAGAGAATATTCCATTTAGATGTTTATCCAGCATGTAAATAGCAGACCATTTTTCGATATAGTAATATATACTTTGTTGTATAGGAGTTAGAACAAAGCTCTACTGAAAATAAAGGATTACACAGTTACACACATAAATTTATCAAACAAATTTAAGTAACATGATTGTGTGATATTCACAAGCCTATTTGAGAAATGTCAAACACAAAAGTCAAGACAATTCCACTTTCACATATCATTACAATTCCAAAAAGGCAATACAACATACAAGAAGTGGATTGCCATTGTATGATGTAATTGCTACAATTTCATTTAGGAAATTTGGATGTAATGTAAAAAATATTATTTAATTCTAACAATAATTAAAATCTAATAGATTTATGGACTGTGTGATGATGTTTAATTATGTCCGATAGAGTTAGCTATTCTTAACTTAACGTAATATTCCAAAGTTTTCATTCTGAATAAGAAAGAATGTAAACAGACTATTTGAAGAAACTGTCAAAACAAGCAACTCTGAGTGATTCATTTCAAAAACTAACGAAGATAATATCATACAAGCATTTAGTTTCAATTAAACTTTTCGCACTAAACTGGCCGTTTTCCCAATCCCTGTGATTGTCCTGGGTGTTGTATTATCAGACATCTGGAAACTTTTAAATGACCCATGAAACAAACTGGCTGGCATACAGCAGGAAAATTATTACATCTCCCTCCTTTTTGGGAAGTACATACTAGAAATTGATTGGAAACAGTTCCAGTTTCTTGCATTCCATTTTATATACACGTGATCTTTGTGAGACAGTACTACAAGAAGAAACAATAAAAAAGTGCCAGGAACAAGAGTCTGCCATTTGTTTCCTGATGTTCTCAGGGCATGGCCATAATATAGTTACCAAAAGTTCATGGTCGTAAGCCGCATTCAATTATTTTGCCAAAATGTTGAAGAGAAAGTGTAACTAGTACATCAAAAGTTTAGCAGTAAAGTATATGAACAATAAAGAAAGAAGAAGCAAGCAAGATTTTGTTGTTAGTATGGTCATATATTTTAAGGAATAATATACATTTACAATATATTTTGACTCTCAACCTATGATTTTCTGATGTCTTACATTTTCTTCTGTTGTCCTACATTTTAGAACAGTGTGTCCTTAAGAGCATCTGGTATCTTAATCCAGGTGTTATCTATTCTATTTATCCTGATCATCACTGTAGGTACTGAAGTTGCACTAGAAAGGTGTGGTAATGTTTCTATAGCAAGCCTGAAGCAGCTTGCCACTGCAGTGTTGTAGTAAGCTTGAAACTGCATAGTTTTGTGCAAGGTTATACACAAAGGCTGTTACAATGTTGCCACTCCTCTGTCATGAGGATGTAAATATAACCTTATCAATCGATTAGAAAACACACATTGCAATACTGCCGCAAGGGTTAAACCTTGTTAATGCAGAATTTCTGTAAGATTGTGATACTATTGGCGTAAAGTTATCACAATGTTGCTGCAAGGTTAATATGCTGTCTGAAGTAAACTCCCCTTCAAATAGAGATTCTGACTCTTAGATATAGGGTCTTCTGATTAGATAGTGCTTAAAACTGTTCTCCTCACATTTTTGAATGGAAGAAAAGCTTGTGTGTTGGGATTTGCATTAATGTCAAATAAATTTGGCATGCATAGAGTATTCGAGTGTCATTTAAGGTAGAAATAAGTTTGGCTGTCTCTGCTATGAATGAACGTTAACGAAATCGTAGGGACATTGTCAACAGTTTATCTAGCCTGCATAATTTCTTCATCACATTTCCTGTTTTATATTTTGAAAACCTCCAAGATTCTGGAATTAATTTTGTACTGGGCACATCAACAATAACCTTAATGTGGGGGGGGGCACTAACTAATTAACTTTACCGAATGAATTATATTGCAAAATGGGGATACCTACCATGGAGATCAATTAAAATTAATGGCATATATATACAAATTATTTTTTATGAGAAAGCATGATATACTGTCAGAAGAATATCAGAAGAATTGAGTTTTTTTTCAAAATCACATTTCCACAAAGAAAATTCTATAATGGTATTACAATTGGCCTGTGTATAAAATCAAAATTCTGGATGCACTTACCATCTTCATTGTATACATTACATACTGATAAAAATCTGTGGCAAGGAATAATGTGGAATTCTTATGTGTTGTCGTACAGAAAAAGGCCTTGATATTATCTCACAGGTGTTTTTGGAAGATGGTCTATTACTGTAAGTATTTACAATGACATGCCACAGTTGAAAAGTATTGGGGGATAACATCTAAATATTTATCCTTATTAGAGTTGTCTATTACATTTATAAGGAAAAATTGTATCTGATATTTTTTAAATGCCAATTTAACACTGGCTGACACATATTATATGACATAAGCAAAATATTCACCAAGTTTGTTAGAAATTCAATGTGAAATAAATCCACTTAAAATGTACAACAATGACAAAAAATTTAAAATAGTACACTGCTAGATATTTTATACTATGCTCTTGTAAAAATATATCCTTTTCTGTAAAGGAGTCTTTCATTTTGCAGCGAAAGAATGAAACCTAGATAAATACACTCTATGTCTCTTCAAAGAACTTTACAGAATGCTTTAACTAGTATTATTAATGGATAGTTTGCATATACATGGTATATATTGGTGATGACATAAGAAAATTTGAACCATATTTGTGATTACAATGTATGAAGTAAATGTACTTCAGAGATAAAAGGGCTAGGTCTATTGAAGAGAATATTGTTAAAAACTAATTTTAGAAATATGTAAATAGGCATCTGGATCCTACTTCACCGAGTGGGCTAACTATTACACATGTTACTGGGGAGCTGAAAGAGAAAATTTTGTTTACCTCAGAAATAATAATTGTACCATTATCTCCCACTGATACTAATTTTACAATACCCAGTTAATGCTTGATTATTCTATTCCCCAATTTATTCCTTGTTATCATGAATATGTGAGAGAATTTAACTTTGGACAATTGAATGGATCATAAAATAAGTAAATATTAACGTTGCCACCATTAGTTTCAAAAGCAGTCCCAAGGACTGGATATTCATATTTGCTGCAGACTGTCCAAGAAGGCCATTTATTTCTAAGGCTGGAATGGTAGTGATTATCTTTCGGAGCTGATCAACCTCACAGCAGTACGAATATCCTCCATCAATGACTTCTGGGGACCACCTTAACCACTCTAACTTGTAGCAAACACTTTCACAGAGGATGAGGGAATCAGGAATCACTTCGAGATATGGATTGTTTACACTGGCAAAGGCAACTGCAAAACCAGTCTTAGGCTCATAAGCAACCCGCCAGAGTAATGCAGGTACATCAATGAATCTATGACCATTTTCATTTATGAAAATGGAGAACCTCTTCTGAGTCCCATTCAAGTCTGGCAGAGTCATCACGCCATATGTTCCACTCCAAACTGACAGCTCATAGTCGTATGTTGATGCAAATTCCCTCAAACTGAAATCTAGGTCATTCCAAGTTTTAGAATCAGCGTACTGCCACTGAGGAACAGAATTCACAAAATAGTGTGTGCCAATTTTTTGAGAGCTGTACACGAAGTCTCCGTCGGTGGTTAACAGTCCGGGAGACAGAAAGCGACCTGCTTCAGCGTTTATGTATTTGCTTCCCAATTCTGTCGACCCGAGGAGTTCGGACATAACCTCCTGTTGACCATCGACGGAATAGAGAGCATTGATGTCCAGATCGCCATAAAAACCAGCATCGGAGAGTGAGCCAACGAACGGAAAGCCTCCATCAAATCTTCCATAAGAAGGCGACATCACGAATCTCGAGTACACGGTGTTGAATTTCCGTCCGTCGAAGCATCCTTCGTAGAGTTGGACGAACTTCTCATCCTTGGGCAAAGCGAAACCGACCTCGAAGGGGAGGAGGGGGGAGGGGCAATTGGGGTCCTCGCCCTGCTTATAGCGCGCCGTGTTCTCGGTGTGGTTGGCACACTCCAGCTCTGTGAAGTCCGCCTGCTGGTACCCGGTGTCCGTCGGGACGATAAATCTTTTACCGCTGATGCACTCCACGTTCGCATCCGGATGCCCAATCGCAGGGAGTTCGTTCCCTGGACCGGTGCACACCAATCTTACGCCACGGCCGGCCGGGAGGCGGAGAACTCCATCCACGTCCGGAAGCACGAAACGGGGATAGTCCTCGATGGTGAGTATCAAAGGGAGCGGGTTGGGTAAATCTTCATCGGCGTTCAAACGACAGCAGTCGTCGACCCTGGACGCCGCTGGGGAATGCTCCAGAGGTTTGCTCCCGGCCGAGGACGATAAGATGAAGCTTGAGAAAAAAATTAAAAAACGGATCGCGAGAATGACGCCCATGTCTTATCAGCCAGAGAGATCAGGGGATATCTTCCGCGTCCCTCAGGGTCGGGCAGGGTTGTCCTCATATACACCTTGGAGCCAGATTCTTACCATAAACTTCTTCCGTTCAGTCCTCTGATAAATTTTTGAAAAAAAATATGCCACGGAGTACCTTACGCATGGATATTCTCTTGTTTCTTCCAAACTGTAGCACAGATGGAGAACAGCAGAATCCCATAAAAAACTTAGTCAATAATCCAGTTATGCCTACGCTTCGATGAATTTTCGGTTCTTTAACCGTGGTAACATCCTTTATCCAGGCGAAATTCCTTTATATACGTTCTCCATGATCAATCCACTCCTCAGATAATATTTTCACCAAATGACGAACCTCTAATCAATGATAACCTAGCGCCAAATGTTGTTTCGTTATATCCTGTCAATATGGAACTCATACTCGAATGATATTCTCACGTTGGTTTTCGGAATATATGACACAGTTTTCGTTATCATTCACGCTTATCCAGGATAAGAAAATCATTCATGGATAGAATTGAAGAGCATTGTCCACAGTGAAATCTCAGGTGATACCTTATTAACTAGATTTGGATTAATTAGGCTCCCGCTCGATTTTTTTATTTCCCGTCATCTATACATTTAAAATCATTGATAGCTACCGGATACACAATTTCATTATTTATGAGAACAAGTTAAACCCTGCCAAAATTTTAAAACCAGGATGAAATATAAACATAATGTAGCCATCAGCACGGGATTAACCCGGCAATTGAGCGCTGAATTTATTGGACGGTCATTATTCAAAACAGTCAAATGATCTACTCCTCGAAGTAGAATCGGGATATGGTAGATATTGGGAAAGCAATTGGAGAGCTACCGACAGCCTTCATCTATGGCACATATTTAGACACTGATAAAGCAAAATTTGACCTCAATTGTACTACATGAAAAGTATTGACAGCATCCTCAATGTTTCCAAATACATAATATTAATTTTGGGCCAGCAAAAAAATGGAACAATCAAGATTTCCTGGGTTCCCGGTCCGTTCGAACTCCAGGCCTTCAGCACCAATGCTTCATAATCCAGCTTCAAGCTCCGCTCCAAAATCTTGATTACAATTATGTACTGTATCAATGGTCTCAATATTAAAAAAATATCATGTTGCTCAAATGAATATTTATGGTTATCAAATTTAAATAAGAAGGGTATTGAATTACCCATGGAAGTTTATTTGACACAGGTGAAATATAAGCTATGCCATCAAATTATACACAAAATATTTATCTTTTTTTTGTGCGAGGATTATTTCACTTTCTCGAAGACCAAATTATCAGAAATGCAGGTATACCTACTTTAAAACTACCAAAACATAAATCGCGCAAATTTAAGTTGGTAGTACTTAAAATAAGTCTCGATTTTGTTTTGGACCTGAATTTCGGACTATGAATTTCGCAAATGAAAATAAGTAGCAAGGAAAAATTAATTCTAGGCTTAATACCGTGAAAGAATTCGCCAAAAAATAGAAAGTAGCACCTTTTAATTGATAAAGAACGAAACAAATCGGCTGCAATGTGAAATATTTATTTCCATTTAAAAGGGCGAGGTTTTGCTATAAAATATTTACAATTACCAACTGTCGATCATCGCTCAATTTAATAAAGCTGCACTTATTTGAGCGAGACTTGTTATTTTCTTAAGAGTGCCTTCTGACCACTCGAAATCAAGGTAATTGGAACTTTAGGTGGAAGTTAATCACAAATATGAGAGAGAAATAAATAAGAGCTGAGGTGAAAGGTAGCAGCACCGAAAGAGTATCAATTTAAGGATAGCAACTTAAGGATTCTAGATCCGACATGTTTAAGGTAGAAGGGTTGAATATTCAATTCCTTGGAAAGCACATCAAACTGGAAAAATCTTTGCAAAACACCCCAAGAGGGGAACCGAAACTGATAAGATGAAACATACTATTTTTCAGGAAACAAACAATACAGTTACAATGCTGGCATGGCAGACTTCATGATTGCCATCGTGAAGTCTGCCATATCAACCCAGGTTTTCTAATTATACATTATTAACTAATTTAAGACGCACGGTTACTAAATAGGGCGGACGAAGCATTCTGGAACCTCAGTTCTTATGGGAACTACGACGCACGTGAGTTGAGTTAAGATTGGTATTCAAACCGACTTAACACTGCTACCTTAAATAAATTCTCTGAAAAGGCTGATTTCTCAGGAGATATTTGAGTTTAAATAGCATTTTCAACATTATTTATATCATGTTATATGTCACCATAAGGGTACATATTCCTCTTCCTAATTAAATTCTCCTATCTAATTCCATAGGCTGACATATTCTCTCCATTTTATCCCAAGAATATGAGCTAATGTTCGATATATTCATTTTCGGTCCAGCAAGTCACACAAGAAGGCCTGTCGTCTTTATAGCAGGAATGTTTTTGATGACTTTCCTCAATTCTTCTACTTGGCAGCAGTAGGAATAACCCTTTTTAATATTCGTGGAGTGCCATTTCAACCAGCTTATCCTTTCGCAAATGCTAACACAAAACACAAGGTCTTCCGGCACAGTTTCAAGGTGAGGGTTGTTGACGCCAACGAAAGCGGCGGCTCGACCGCTTCCCCTGTCGAGCGCGACCTTCCAGTACACAGCTGGGACCTCGATCTGACTGTTACCGTTATCATCCAAGAGAAGGGAGAGTCTCGTGTCTAGTCCATTAACGTCGGGGACTGAGGAGACGCCGTGGGTCCCGGTCCATACCGAGAGATCCGTCAGGGAGGATGCGGCGAATTCCCGGAGGCTCACCTCAAGATTAACCCAGTTCCCCGCGTTGAACATTTGCCACTGGGGAGCTACGTTGACGAAGAAGAAGGTGGCCCTTTGGTGCGAGCCGTAGATGAAGTCTCCCTTGGAAGTGAGGTGGCCCCGGGCGAGGAAGCCTTCGCCAGTCTCGGGGGCGTATTTAAGGCCCAGCTCCTCGGAGCCTAGGATCTTCGAGATGGTCTCCCTCTGCTTCTCCCTGATATACAGCTTGTTCACTGGGAGGCTCCCGTAAAACTTCCCCTTTGCGTACCTGGGACGCGGAATGCCCTTTTGGAAAGCGGATATGGAGTGAGGCATCTCGAAGTGGGTGTAGATCGCGCTTAGGGATCCGTTGTTGAAACACCCGTCTATGATGCGGAGAAAGTAGCCATCGCTGGGAAGAAGGAATCCTATTTCCAGGGCGGAATTGGGAATGCGACAAGAAGGGTCGGGATCCGCTCTATATCGGGCGGTGCTGTAAGGGTGTTGAGCGCACGTCAAGTTTACGAAATTCACTTCCTTCTCGAGTCCGATGGGTGTCGTCACTCGGAAGACGGTGCCGGACGTACAGGTCACAATGGCCTCCGGAGTTTCGGCATGGGCGAGGAAGTTCGAGAAGCCTGGGCAGGCCAATCGGAGGTTACCATTCTCAGGAATTTCAAGAATTCCGTTTCCTTGGGGCAGGGCAGTCACGGGAGGACTATCCGTAAGAAGGATAAGGGGTTGGTACTTAGGTAATCCGCCATTTATGTAGATGGAACAACCATTCCTATTATTTGTTCCGTTTCTTTGTGATCGCTGGTTCGGAAAAGCGGAAGCATAGTTTTCCAATAAGCTCACGTATGCAATGGTCACTATTAATGGCAAGGATGAAAAGCCTTCAACAGTCCCGTAGCGGGAAACATTGATGATTTTCATTTTTCTGTGAAAGAGGTAAATGAGCCTCAACTTTTATTAAAACTTAATTTTAATTGATCTTCCGTCGTTCTATTGGGCCACTGTAATGTAACAGAGTGAGATAAATGACATTGATAGAATATTGTTTTCTGTCTTTTTCACCACACAGTCTTTCCACGGTCTAATGAAGGATTTGCATTCTCGATTAGAAGTACAAATTCCGACTCTTTTGTAAGTAGACCACCCCGCGAAACTGGATTTTCGTCAAAAACTTCTTTCACGCTGCTTCCTCTGCATTGGGTAGTTGAATTTTGAGCACTTCAGTGTAGCTATTTTATCCGTAGTTACTTCTCATGCAGCTGAACAAATCACCTCGTCAATGCTCTCGAGTACGCAACGACAAATGCACTGCACTACCCCCTACACTAGCAATATTTTCGAAGAGATTCCATACGCATGAGAAGCAGACACTGATACTGTACAAGGTAATGAGGAAAACATTTTACACCACAGTACCGAAGCTGTATAAGAAAGCAAGATTTCTCCGTGCCTTCTGAGGTATATCGTCGACTGAAAGTGAGAAGGCGCAGGAGAAGGTATTTATGAAGGGAAGCATGATGTAAGCAGGCGAGCCAAGGTGATTAGTGCCTCCGGCAACAAACTCGAGTGGATTGAGAATGAGGAGAGGTTTTTCCTTCCGTCGGAGAAGGGGGAAATTAAGCATATGGCGTTCTACCGGCCGAATAACACCGGATTTAACGTTTCGAATTTTATGGTCAAAAGAAGATTATGAGAGAAAATTTGTAACTGAAAAATGAAAATTTTCTCAATACTCCTTTTTCTAGTAACATTAAATAGATCATGTATCTTTGGTACATTTTACGAACCAAACAACCTTGTGGAGGTTTCAAGGGAAAAAAGTTGATTTAGAAGTACATCAGATAATAAGTAACGCTTGAAAGCAACTCGTAGTGTAATTTTAAATCGAAGAATTCGATAGAATATACAAGTATAACTATTAATTTGCAACAGAATTCCTTGTGGCTGGATAACAGAATCATTGTGCTGCAAGTGAAATATTTCTCAATTCAAAAGGCATCCATTGTTTATGTTCGCAAGAGGGGGTCGGCAAGAGATTTTCTTGGAATGCAAGATGAAAAAGCTTTCATTTCCTTCCGCCCATTCAGGGTCGGTGATAAACATTTCCGTGACAGAAAAACTTCTCTACGGAGCCCTACTCAAGCAATTTCTCATCATCAATAATGGTAGCTTCAGCAACAATTTTGGGTACTGGGCCATCTACATAATCAAAATCTACGAAACTCCCCAGAGTTGCCTCAAGTACGAGTGGCAGGAAAATGTAGGAACACCAGCCGTGAAAATATAATGGAAGTCAGTAAAGGAAGATTGATTTTTATTTTTTTAGTGCGATGGCGCCGCCCACACCCTTCCTATGTTGGCGCCTTGGGCGACTCCCCAACTCCCTCTTATGGTCGAGGCCTACGCGTACATAATTTTTAAAATTTCCGTTCACTACATAAGGAATTACCCCGCGACACCGAAGATATCTTTGCATCTTTCAGAAGATGAAAAAAGTTTCGCGATCTTTATTTTTCTTAAATGTGAGTAATTGAGCTTCGATTGGTTCTGGCCGTCTTACGATCTCTCTGTCAGAGGATCCTCAAGCGTAGAAATGTACTTTAAAAAGAATTCACTCATATAAAACATAAAATCATATTGAGAGTCTAGAGAATTATTACTTTTTATTGAATACAGTACCAGGTTTGATGCGCTGGAACTGTTCCATTAAAAAGAAAAGACATTAGCAATTTTCCATTAAAAATAGTGTAAAAGGAAACTAGCAAATACATTATTTGTAAAAAATTTCAAAAGTGCTTTCATCATTACGTTCTATTTATTTAATGCCAAACTAATATAATCGAATCTAAAAAAAGCCTTAACGAGTGGCATTTAATGAAATATTCGTAAAAATATAGAAGGTATAACAAATTAAACGATGAAGACGTCCCAAATAAATTAATCATAAAGCCTAGGAGTTGAAAGTATCATGCGACTTAAGGTGTAGTAGTAGTAGTAGCTTTATTTGCCAAGCAGACACAATGCACAGCAATCAACATACAAGGCATGTGCATATGGCACGTCAAGGGAAAAAAACTTTACAAA
>LYUA01000562.1:421099-431557 GCA_002093875.1 Calopteryx splendens | reverse complement strand
TTTTTGCATGAAAAACAAGTTTCAGGGTGTCTAAGGAAACGATCGATGCTAGTTTCCTGACAAGGAAGGTGCCAGATGTCATGTATATTGGCCATAACAGCTTTTATATGAATGGACCAGTCCAGGACTTCGTTAATATATACTGCTTAGTTAGTGATGTTTAATTACATGGAAAAATATCTAGCAAGTATGAATCAACACCAGTTTCAAAGTTTAAATGCTGTATACAGAAATGTTTCTAGTTAATAAAAAAAATTGTTTAAAGAAGAGACTTTAAAGAACTAAACAAGAATTAAAGTCAAGATGGAGGTGAGCTTTCTTATATGTCTTACAAATTCCTTACCCACTGAAGGCATCATGTGTGGAATGGAATCAGGAAAATATACATAGTAAGGTCACTTTAATCACTTTTGTATTGTGATCATGGTTTCTATGCATAGTATCATCATCATTATGCTAAGTATGAGTTGGAACCATGGCCATGGAAAAAAATAATTTTAAGTGCATTTTTACTAATTTAATAAGGGGAAATTTCATAGTTACACCAACATTTTATATATGTACTGTCACAGACACCAAAGTGGCTTTCATGAGGCAGGCTTTTTTCTTATTGCCTTATATGGCATTACCTTAATGATGCCAGATGATAGTTGCCTTATCTCTCTGCTAACAAAGCTTTTGTAACCATCCTTAACTTTGGCATTTTATGATTAGTTTTAGATGAGGAAGATGATGCTTATATGCTAGATTACTATAGAGGTTAAGAACCATCCTGAAACTTGTATATTTGTGGAATATTCAATTCATTATTGCTCTTCTTTTGAGAAAGGCCTAAAGGACAAGGTTAAAACCCTGAATGGCTTTCTCTATGCACCCATATAAGATGTGTGTGTGATTAAATTTACCAGCTTAATAATTAAGTTACCAGGTTACTTGATTAAACCAAGTTAATAATTAAGTTATCTGGCATCACTGAGGTAATTTTTGAAACATTATAAGATTTTTGGTAAGCTTTCACCTACTGTCAGAATTCTGTCATTTAACCCCTTGGCTGCAGGAAACACATATCTGCGTATGTTCAGATGGCTGTGGGGAAAACTTTTTTATACGTTTCACCATCGCTTAGTCGCCTGACTCCGTCCCCCTCAAAATTTTATCGTTGTCCACTCCTAGAGGCCCACTCCAAGGGTCCACGCCAGCTCAACTCTCACAGTAGGGAGCAATACCTGCCATATCCCTCTCCCTGAGAACTGGCTATATTGTTTTCACCTTGAAAATTGTTCTGAGTAATCAGCACATTTCTCAGGAATTGGTTTTGCTCGCAAGCGCTAATGTTTTTTCACTACGTGCAAATTCATAGCATCTGCTGGGAATGAAAATATTCCCCTTGCTCTTCTCCCGCACAAAGTTGTAGCTTGGAAAACTGGCCTCCACAGTTAAAGGGTTAAGGTAAAAGTGATGTATAGGATCAGGAAAAACTAAGACCATTGCTTGTACAAGCTGTAGTAGGTATATAATTAGACTTTTGAGAGTTGTGTAAATATTCTTTTTGGAAAGATGATAAAACAAGTTCCACTAGTAATACTGATGGTAACTTTCACATTTTACATTGAACTTCCACTAGTTTTCAGATGAGGAAAGAATCATATCAATTTGACCCAATCCTTTCCTCGAATGACATTTTTGTATTTAGGGAAGTCATATTTAGGAAAAATATTATAATGATGAATAAGTAATTTGGAGTTTCCCCACCCCCAATTTAATTCTTCAATGCAAATCTAGGACATTTTTCTCCCCCAAAATTAGAGCTGCATGATTAATTGGTGTTCCATAATGTATGTTGAGTTTCCACAATTCAGACACATAATACTAGTAGTGTATTAACGTGACTGTATATCTTGGGAATGACTACTACTTGAATATAAATAGACAAGCACATGAGGTAATTGATGCATGATGTAAAACACCACTAATGATCCGATATCAGTACTAGACATTCATTCTTGTTTTGAGAAAATTGGGGTGTTTCTGATTCTAGTCCATGGAAGGATTGCCAATCTGTTTACAGCATGATAAGATGTCATTTTATTGACTTGTTAGGGAGTAATCATGGGCTCAAGTTGCTTACAGTATTCAAGAAGCCTCTGCTCCTCTTAGGTAACATTTAGCACAGAAACACTCTTTCATTCAAATCTTTATCCATCCAAAAGGCCATGAATCCTTTGGATTCAATTAATCAAGTCATAACTGAAGTTGCTCAGTAAATTCAAACTGCATGCTGTAATGTATGTGTTATCACAGAATAAGTTCATTAAAATCGATACAAAAACCCAAAAACCACAGTAATCAACGGGAAGGATTTGATAGGTGAGGATACAGTTCGCCCAATACTAAGTCCATTGGCATTTGAAATACATATGTCAGGGTAGGGGGGCCAGTTCTTTTCCCTCTGCCACCTGTGGTTTCCCAGGAAGATCAAGTCCCCAAAAGATCATGCACTTTGGCTGATTTTGTACAGAGGTATCACTCGGAATTAAACCCAAGTCCTCTGGTTAGAAGCTTGGTGCTCTAACCACTGGACAGCCACACCACTCCAAATTAATTTATCTAAATGAAATTGAATACACAGATACAGTAAAGAATACTACATAGTGTGTGAGGGGAAAAAAGGCATCATCCATTAGAAGAGGAAAATTGTACAAAAAAGATAACAGGTATAACATTCATTTTCTGAATTTTGATCTTTTTAATTTTAGATAAATTAGCTTGCCTGTATGATTAAGCACATTTTACTCCTATAGACAGGGATGATGCAGGGGTGAGCACTAGAGAACTCAGAATTCCATTGGCCTACCCTCCGATCCGGTCAACATAGGGATTATGAATTCGAAAAGTAAGCTGTTCATGCTTGTCGAAGGAAAAAAAATGCTGCTAAATGAAATCCTCTCACAATATGCCATAGATTAGATTGGCTCAGGATTTTGTAACTCTTCTTCAGAAACATTCTGGTCCACCCCTTGTGTATCCTGGCATGCAGTGACTTAATCACCAGTTGGAGGTTGTCGCTATGTTTTCACAGAGGTGTGACATATTTAATATTGACCAAACATTTTTCCCAACAGGATTACCTATTTGAAAATTTTAACGCAGAATTTTTATTTTTATGATGTTACCTTGTTAGCACACAGGTGTCTCTGCTACATCAAAAGTATGGATGAAAGGGGGGTAAGTTGGGAAGTGGTAAAGTTATAGGGTTACTTAATATAGATGCTCTAAAGAATAATAAAGAAATGCAATTCAAGATTTTAACAATTTATTGGCATGAAAAGTGATGACACAATTGATGAGATTATAAATAAATTTGGATGAATTAAAAATTTTTTAAAAATATTTACAAAATGCATTCTTACCAGTAAGTGCTCATTACATGTAGGTAGGTAAGTGACCTCCAAAGAGGCATTAGTATAATTTTTAGCATATTTAAAAAATACTGTATTACTTTTCCCTTGAAAATTTTTTCAATTAAGGCAGTTATCCTCAAAATTGTGTTTACGTGCTGTTACCAACCATCTCGTTCGGGTGCACTGAAATAAAAAAGGGAAACTTAATTTGATTGTGGGTCTCCTCAACAATAATTTTTATTCGATAAGTACATAATTCATTCCATTATAACATTTTGCAAATCATTTCATTTAATCTTTACCCAGGAGTGGTCCATGTGGCCGGCGATTCTTGCTCTTGCCCCATGATTATTTCAGATTGACTTCTAAGGAATAGAAGAGATAATTTGGAATAGTTTTACTAACTGATAACGTATAGACAAATTTATCATTAAGAATTGACATCAGTAAGTCTATGCATTATAGCTGTATTAGATACTTGAGTAAATTTAGAAAAAAGTGCCTTTATTACATTTAAGCCTTCCCAATATTTTATTTCTTACAGATACCAATTCTATTTGCCTGATTAAATCAGTAGAGAAAATAAAAGAATACTAATTTTTTAGTTGCTGTAACAATGTAAAAGTAAGTCAACCAAATTAAATGAAATTTTAGAATAAGCTAATGCCAAAACGCACCCTTTGGTACCAGAAATTTGAGTATTCATTGAGCGAGGCAACTCCATTATACAATATTATAATAACATATTAGATACGAAAGTTTCCAAATATGCTTCTCTGTTTTATAACAAATCCCAATTTAGAGGTCTTTTTATCATCAGATTCAACACATTTTCACTGCCTTGTAGTTTGGGTACATATCATACTGGCGCAAATGTTCAGGCTCTCATACCAAAATAATTTGTTTTTCTTTAATTGCTTCGCTGGTAAAATTTTATGATTTCTAAATCCCATTTTATATTGCCTATATCATTTAAATGCTTTCCACCAAGGAAAATTTCTTTCTATTGGATGAGCTATCACTTAATGAGGTAACCCAATTAAGGGGATAACATGCAGATAATGTGCAAATGCTAGATCAGAAAATGGTTATATTTTGAACTATTTCATTCCAGTGTTAAAAGCTTTTTGAAGTGTTCTGGGAGGTATTTTTTTTCCGAATATAAAATGATGGAAAATTAAGCATCCTCATTTCTGTGAACATCAAATGGCATATTATTATTAATTTATTATCTATTGTGTATATTTAGTGTATTCTGTAATTTTATGATTCTGATGAACTCATAATATTAACATTTCTAGTTCCCAATACTAAATCACAGTTCACTGGTTGTAGAAAGAGCTTTTTGCATCAAAAATAAATACATATTATATAAGGCAGCAACTTATCATGGGATAAAGAAATTACTAATGCTTAATGCAGTAATCTGTAATTAACTTTATAACAGTATGACTAAAATATAATCAAGATTAAAATTTCCAACAAATTGAAAAGCTGATAGTAGCACAACATACATTTCCTGGCCATCTTAATTCACATAAATTGTTTTTGGTTAATCACACAGAAGAAAATGAAAACTGTTCATATAGTAATTTTACATCTATTAAATGCTGAAATAAGTTATCTACTCTCCTCTTTCTCATCTTCTACCAATGAACGCATCTTCATTTATAAAATAAGCTCTAGTAAGCAAGACTCACATGTTCAATCATAAAAATTAATGAATCGGGAAGCATTGTAGCCCAAATTTCCTCGATCTTTGTTGGTAGTAATTGTGCACCTGCTTTGTTAAAATTTATCCAAAAATCAGAATATCATAAAAAAAATTTCCAAAGCCATATACTTTAAATGAAATCATTCAACTGTGTTGGCTTATTACTTGACATAATATTACTTGCATGCAATTCACTTTAGCCTCAGATATCAACAATTTGAATAAATGATCAATTTTTTCAATATAAATGTCCACCAAATCAAAAAAATACTTCAATGCCTCTCATCATGCCTATGTTTGTGCATGTGAATATCTACCTAATTTGAGTGATGAACTAAGGAACTAGGTGGTAGTGCCATAGAGAGAGTTTGTGTCTCCCAAGTGATTTTGTAGCCAACCCCATCCCTCCTACCTAGAGTTTTTCATTACCCCTGTGATACTCATTTTATGCCAGTACCCCAACCACTGTAATAGACCAAAATTAACACCTGGGATGGGGCTTCCTCTTCCCCCCTATCCCTTAGCTAGGTATGTCAGTGGTTTGTTTATAAAAAGTGGCTTAGGATAAGAGCACAACTGCTATGCTAAATATAACTGATTAGCACATACTTCAAATTTAGATGCCAACATCAGATTAAAAAAGAGTGGCTATTTTTCCAAATTGTAATTTTCATTGACTTTACTTAAATTGACCACATATGAAAGAATTGAGATTTTACCTTTGCAAAACGAAACATTTTTATGGATTGGCTATGCAATGGGCTTAAAATAAAATCTCAGCAATAATTAACAATGACCAAAAACCATACACAAAAAAGGAAAAAAAATAGGAGTATCAAAACCAATTTTATTATGGCTTACATTGAGTGAGGTATTAACTAAGTACAGTAAAAACTTGTTATTATTTTGCTGATTATTATGGAGCAAAAAAGTGGCACTTGGTAAAAATGAGCTTCATGAAAACAAATTTTTACTGTAATGCCTTTATGGTGTGACACGGGTTGAGAAGAATAAAGAAATTGGTTCTAGTTAGTGGATCTGGAGTGATTCAAGTCCCTGGAAATAACAAGACATCATTGTTTGTACTCAAAATGGTTCATTCTGGATCAATAATAAATCATGCAATGCTGAAGTAAGAGTTAATAATAACAAGAGTTTGAAAGAAGAATATTAGAAGGCAGAGCCATATGCCACAAACAAATTTATGTGTTTTTCTAATCATTTTCTAAAAGAAACAGTAGCTTTCTTACCCTGATCCATGACTTAATCTCCTGTGAATGTGCTTGTAATAGTCAGCCAACTTCAGAGAAAGTGGGGTCGCCACAAGTAATAGTATCAAGCACCATACTGTGGCAAACCAAAAACCATTCTGTAGACAGAACAAAATATAAATAACAAGCCTTCAACAAGGATTAAGTTCAAACTATAAGTGTTTAACTACATATTAAATCTATGAAATATAGTTTGTATTCATATCCTAATGGAAATTAGGATTCTGAAATTTTCCAGTTTTTCTTTGCAGCAAAAAGAACATTTCCTGCAAAGAGAACATATTTTTCATAACTAGGTGTGGAAAATGTGAGTTTTGCCATCAAACACAAACAATGAATAGCTCTTCTCCAGATAAAATTGCTTTGAATAATATAGTGCATTGGGATGAAGTGATTCACACAGAGGCCAGAATCAGAATTAGGCCAACAGAGTACTCACGTTGCAATAATAATAATATTTTTATTTGTCCAAGGACTAAAATACAAGATTTTCACATTAATTATAGTTGCCATTATTGGAAAAAAAGTGACTGAAGAAATATAAACACTACACATAAATTTGGAACAAGATATAAGCACATTATAAACAGGATTTTCCGGTCAAATAGCTACATTGAATGCTCCAAGCATTACTTGCTACAAGGTGATTATGTAATAAGCAGATGATTTTCTGAATATAGTAGCATGAACATTGTATTATAATCCTCCACATTAAGTAAATGTGCTTGAATGTGTTGTAAAATACAAAAGGAACCTTACAGATTGGCCTATATACAAGTTCATTTAACATGGTAACGCACAATGGTCTTACTTTGATGCAATCAAGATATATTATATGGGGTCTTGCCATCAGGAATCTATCCATCAACATCCCTCATTGAATAACCATCCCTTTAAGAGCCCTTTTAAAAAATCTCCCATTTATACATTGTCTTTCGCACAATGACATGTCTACTCTGAATAATTTTTCATAAAATGGCTCATTTATGTGAAATTGGTTGCAGTATGAGATAAATGAAATCATGGAAATATACTGTCTTTTACTTCTTTGGATGTTACGATGAAAGTGTGTATTTCCTAAATGATGCAACTTTTAATCGAATCGACTTGCTACTCACCAATGGATCAATGATATGACGGCAGAGCAGGAGACGAGTGGCATGGTATATGTCCCACAATGGGCGACAATTTGCAACCTCTCGTTGCACTCCTTCATTAACATGGTCTCGATATTGGTCCATGTATCCAACAATGCGCTCCATGTACTCTTTTGATTTCTTTTTTTTAACAAAAATTTACATTAGTAAAATTATAATTTTCACAATACATGTTACATGTAAAAACACATACATATTTTCAAGATGAATATTAATGAAAAATGGTAGGGTGAATTATAATACTTGATAATATCATTTTTTTACCTGTTGAGCTATAGCTGATCCTTGATTATTTATGTAGTATTGAATGGTTTTTAGATGAGATAGAGACTGGTTCACCTGACGTTGTAATGGCAACAATTGTACTTCAAGCATAGTTAGCTGGTACACTATGTCTTCCTAGGAAAACAAAATAATTAGTTTTTTCTCAATAGATGCTAAATTTATTTCATAACTAATTTTCATTCTCTTCTACCAGATTACTTTAATGTATAACTCTAGGAATTAAAAAAATGCTATACTAAATGCTCATTTCAAATATGAAGGTACCAGAGTCAATTAATAGCAGTAAATATTGGAAAAATTATCTACATGGCTTGGCATACATTTAGTTAAGTAGAAGGTTAAGGGTTTCTGGAGGTTGTTACACATCTTGAGCTAAACTTCACTATGCCATGAGGAAAACACATGAACTCCGATATATTGCCTCCAGGTATGAGTGAAAGAAAAAAGAGAGGGTATTTTGCAGGTTAAAAATGTAGTTTCCAATACATAGACTTACAAACCCAAAGTTGACTACTTCAATTCAATATTATACTTTTTTAAATCATTAGGATTAAAATAATATTCTTTGTATAAAAATCCTATTTTCAATTACGCAAGTAAAATTATCAACATTGTTTCACTATTTCCTAGGATCATATTCATAGGTTTGAATGGGTTGGATGTATCTGTAGATCTCACTCACTCAAGACAACTCATATTCAAATAACAAACTACATTAGAGCCCCAAGTCTTCTGGTGTTCATAGCCAGAATGACCAAAAGAAGCAAAATACCTTTTGTCTCTCAAGAACATGTATATTACTGGCCACCAGTCTTTTTGCTCTCGAGGCCAAAGTTTCCAAGCGTGAAGCTGTGCCCATATCTTGGATTTGATTTGCCACATTCTCCAATTGATCAGCAAACGACGACATGTCCTTCACTGTCACAGGCCCTGTTAGCTTGGAAAGTAAAATGAAAGGACTTAAAAAGTGGCTCTTAAATTCGTTTTACTGAATCATCATAGATAATGCATTATTAGAGCCGAGCACATGAGTTATATATCACAATATCAACCTTATACTATCTAGATGATGTTGCAATTAAGATGACTTCACCAAATGTTACTAAATTACCTTCACTCTGAAGTCTGTGAGGTTTATCATAGTTGCATCAAGTACCAGGTTTAGTCTTGACTGTAATTCAGGGGTGAGAATTTGGATGTCAGTTAAATTAACATCCAAACGGTCAACTTGATTCCTAAACTTCTTCCACTCATAATGGTCTGTCTCCTCTTCAGCATTAAATACTTGGTGAAGCTGAAATGCAGGATATGTTGCTCGATTCCCTCTACACTCCCTTGATAAATAAAAGTAGTACATTGATTATTACCTGAGGAAATTTCAATAAATTTTTGTAACTTCCTCTCAAAATTTGTTGTTAAAGAATAATATTACCTACTATGTAAATTTAAGATTTAGGAACAGTAAATAAAAGAATGGGAAAATGACAAATGCTGGTCAGTAATTTTCATGTCCAAAGAAAAGAAGATAAAGGTATGCAAGTACATACATATATAATAGCTGATGGGATCCAAAGAAGCACACTTATACTTATTTTAGGAGCAAGCATGTTCTACTGGGCTGGTTAGATTTGAAAGGGATATGGAACTGACCTTAATACTCTGCGGAGGGGGACATCAAGTGTACTATTTCCATACAGCAAGTTGGAGAAGAAACCTCCACTCCCTCCACTGTCTCTGACTTTGATAACAGCACCTGGTGAGTCCAGAAGACGCGACAATGCCACATAATCAGGTTCCTCATACAATGGGCGGCATATGAATACTTGACCATGGCCCCCTATCATTAGTGCTGCCATTGCAACTCCCCACAGCACAATTGAAATCACACTTCCAAGAATCACACCACTGAAAAATTAAAAAAGTTAATCAAATTTAATTAAATAAATAAAATAAAAAAGTTAATTAAAAAGTTAAATTAAAAGTTCCGGAGTAAATTTACAGAGATTTTAAATGGATTGAATTATCAGAGTCTTTCAAACATGAAATAAAAAAGGCAAGCTCTCTTGAAAGGTTAGATTAAATTTGTAAAAGCACCAGATCTAGGCAATTCCTAGGAAATGATGACTCCACACACTTGGAAGTTAAACCCTCAGTTCCACCAGTCATCAAACTAAAATCTTAAAAGACATTTCGATTGAGAGTTTACTTGTCCTATGAGGCAACTCAGAAATATTTAGCACCCCAGATTTCAATCCTTGATGCAACACCATCGAGAATCTGCCATAAGCTTGGGAGAAGAGCAAACATTACTCTGGTGTATACCAACAGATGCTGTCAGTACTGACATATGCTACACATTTCATCTGGGATGCACTTTAAAAATTTCAAATGTAATGTTGCAAGGGCGGTGCCTAGAAATAATTAATGAGTAAAAATAGTGCATATCAATACAAATGACATATTAAGTAAAATATTTAAAAGCTTTCATTTTTTTTAATACCACTATAAGAGAAATTGTTACCTAATTATTAAAAACACATATGTACACACGCGTGGCCATACTAGGGCCGTGACGCATGTCGTACTCAATAAAATTTAAAATTAAAAGAAAGGGAAATTTGAGGAAAGGG
>LYUA01000562.1:367664-379461 GCA_002093875.1 Calopteryx splendens | reverse complement strand
AAATTTCTCTGAAGGAAGAGGACCAGCGATTGTAAGCATGGAGAGGCATGGAAAAAAAACCAATTAGAGAATAAAACTGTTAAATACGAAATAATGTTGGTATGGTCTGAGAAAAGTATGGGAGAATCAGAAAAATGGACAGAGAAATGGCGGGAAGTTGAAGACTACTTTAGACGGAGAATACGGAGACGAAATGGAATGAAACTGGGATTTGAATGGCCCGAAAGAAGATAGAAACTAATAAATACAGCACAGGGAAAATTAATTTTATGTTGTACGCAACGTCTCAGGGGTACGCAAGGATTTTCACGTTAAAGAGACCGTTCAAAACATAACCCTACCTATTATGCTAGTCATTATCTCCGCTGCATTTGGTCAGGGTAACTCGGAGGATAATGCATTAATGGGGGAGGAAGAAGCTCGCAGAAGAAGAATGTGGTGAATCGTATTTATCTGCGTTGCGTCGACATGGCTGGAAACGAAGCCACGGGAAACCCGACCAGGAACTGGATAGTGACGGTTTTTTTGTGTTCCGTCGATCCTTGAAGTGAAACAAGCAGCGTGCCCTCCGTTTCCTTCATTAGGCGCAGTCCAGGCACTTCCTTGAAATGCCTTACTTTTAGGTACGTGGCTGCACCGTATGTCGTCAATGAAGTAGCCACTAGTCCCATATGATATGAAATTTTAAGGGCAAGAAAAAAGTCGACAAAGGCTTGTGTTAGGATGATGACATAAAATATTTTTTTTAATATTTCACTCGAAACGCAGTCAACTAAGATCAATTCAGAATCTTCAAAATAATGATTCTAAGTATCTTTTTGCCTTGTTTAAGTGAGTGATTTCTACGATCACTTTCAAGACGTGCGACAATATTTGGGATAAATTAATCGAAAATTTTATTTCGCGGGCCTTTTTTTCGTCTTACCTTTCAATGTGGCTAATTATCTTCCAATCATAGATTCATTAAACTGTAAGTGTTAATTATTTTTAAGGGTTTACGTAAATTATTTTATAGATGATATACTCGAAATAGACAAAATATACGAGGAGTGCAAGGGAACAGTCAAGTATGAAAATAATCATAAAATAACCAAATAAATAACCACATTAATATTTATACATTAAAAAGTTCAGCTCGTAAAACTTTTATGTTGCTCCTGCACTATTTCTATCAATGAGGACAAGTAGAAATATTCTTTTAAAAATTCAGGAGAAAAAAATGAATGCAAAGAAAATAAAAAAGAGGAAAATGTTGTGTTGTCTCAGAGGAATCAATCCAAATAACTTTTTCGTGTCTTACCTGTGTGATTACACTGGTCACCGACACCTTGTGATGCATGGCATCACGCACCAGCTCTGTGTTGCACGGACGTGTTTTTGGGTTGACCAGGAAAAAGAAAAAGTAGAAATGAGCATTTAAAACGTTAAAAAAGCACACTCGTGAAATTTTAAAGGATATTTGAATGCAAGTAAATTTTCTAATCGATCCCAATGTATATTTTATGTTAATTTTAGAATAAAAAATTAATTACTGCACAAGGATTAGTCCTCTCTTGCTCAAGAAGTCGTTCCTTTTAGAAATTTGTATGAATCATTAATCATTTTAAAATGAGTTTGAACTGCAAGTGACAATCAATTAGCTATCCAATGCAGAAGCTCGCGTTCGAAAAAAACACAATTATTGATATGAAATATATATAGTATGCAAATATTTCGAGTTCATTATTATATAAGTTACTACATTTTTTCTGATTACGAAGAAACAGAAATAGTGGAAAACTAAAAATGTTAGCTTGTTGAAACTATGCATCTCATGAAGTGCCAATATGTGACTCAGGAGGACTTTAATGTTAAATATTTTCAGAATATTTTCAATATTTATCTAAATAAGTAAATCAGCAAAAAATAGTTAAGATAGAATATTTATTACCCTTGGAAATTCAGTATAATAATTATTTCCTCTGGAATGCACTATAATAATGACGAAATAACTAATGGCTATAGGATATTTAATTCTTCTATATATTCTTCATTCTTTCTTCCGCACATAGAGCAGCATATAATTCATTTTATTATTACTTGGGTGGTGAAATATCTTTTTAGATAGGAATTACTATAAATTTGCTTCAGACTTAATTTTTAAAATAGAACTTTTGAGCTTCCTTGAGCAGCTACCTGCCAGAAAATTAAAGTGTCAGTGCGTGCTTCACCTTATTACTGTATTCTGCCACCAGGTTAGTTTTTCAAGAATGGAAAATGCCTCTATAAAGCGAAATTATAATATAATGGGTTGCAAGTTTGGATGGTTGCAAGGTTGAAGCTGGGGGCGCATTTCCACGAGAATACATTAATATCTTTGGTTTGAGTGAACCCATTGGGATCTCGAGGTTGAGTTCAACAGTCTAGGTATTCGAAGTCCAGATAGAAATCATTTAACTAACGTGAATAAGCCGATACAAACGGAACAGATGCAAGACTGAAGAATGAGGTGTATTTCTGATTATCAGTTGTCTTTGTTTTTCACCTGCATTTTTCGGGTCCACTCCTCCATGAATGTAAGTCTCACCATTGAGATGTCTTATGCGTCTACAAATTAGCCGCCGTCATCGTTTAAAAGGAATGCCTGGTGAACTAGCAGCGACTCGGGAGCGAAAGCAATGCATATACTTGATTTTCAGAGAAATTCGTTAAATTCCTGTTGCATTAGGCTTTCCATAATATCTTTCAAGAGTGCAAATTTTCGATCCTCATGCGTTGGCTACGATGTTTCTTTTCGTGTTGACGGAGTTAATCAATAAAATGAATTGAACCAGATGAAGCAATCTAACCCTATCCATCATTAATATCGGAAACGGTCGCAGGCTCCAATCTTTCTGCAGGCATTCTGTATGCCATTCTGTATTCTGTTGGAAAATATTTTAGGGTGATAAGGTTTTTAAAATAAAAATACATTTTACTCTGCTGTATTTCGGGGAAAACATTGAAAAATTGTAGAAATATGTTAAAGATAATATATTTCGGCTATTAAAATCGTATCAAAAAATTTAACTATGCTACTTGTTTAATGTATGCATAATTATTCATTTGGTGTGTCTCCGTTGCTTCTTGATACTTGTTTAATATGTGCGTAATAATTTCCTTTGGTGTGTCTCTGTTGCTTCTGGTTGTTATCACGAGTAAAATATTGAGATACTTTCCTTTGAGAAGAATATGCATCTCCGGTATGCCAACTATCCCTGGGTAACCGCATTCATACTTTACGAGACTTTTGCTTCGAATGTGCTCCTTAGAAGTCGAGAGTCTTGCCTCATTCCTGGAATCTCTTTCATATCCTCTCTCCCTACCGACGCTTCCGGGAACTTTATTCGCAGTGGTTGGGCGTGTAATTTCATGTCTACGGATGAGATGAGATTACCTTAGCTACACGAAATAGTTCAAAGAATTCAGTATTGAAAAAGTGTGAAGAATTTACCGATGCCCTCAGGATCTTGTCGGTTTGTGTACTAAAAAGGGAATAAGAACATCAATACTTGTATTGGAAAACAGCAGTTGGGATAGTTCAAAAGTTTGGCTACACAATGTTGGCATCTTTGTCATTTTGAAATAGGTGGAAAAGTTGCCTTAGATGATAGTTATAAATTATTTCTCACTGGAACATTTTTTAACTTGAGGAAACTCGGAGTTATCCATTCCTTCATTTTGGCTGATTCAGTCTTCAGGGGTATTTAACGGCCAGAATACGACTCTCATTAATTATGAAAGTCCTCCAATCAAATTCCACACCGTCTTGCGCATGAAGAAAACATGGCATTATATAGTGGTAGTTGAATTTTATAACGGATGAAGTAGTAATCTGCCTGAATATCCTTGCGGTCCAAGAATGACAAAATCAGATTGATTCCTGAATTACTGTTTGGGCCGTGCGGCGTGGTAACAAAGTTCCTTGAAAATGAAGTCAAAATTATCAAGAAAAATAGCTTATTATGAGCAACTTTATTATTTTTCATTTAGCCAAAATAAAAAGTGGTCCCGTTTGGCCAAACTTGTGGGTCAGCCTGTATATTATTTCTGTAATAATTATATGAGCTTAAAACACCGTCAGTGATAAAATAATGTTAAGTATTATCATAGAGTGAAATTTAATGGACCTATTTTCGGCTAATGACACGCTTATGCTGCGTGTAATACTCTAGCTGACGATTAAATTGTTTGCGGAGGCTGTTTAGGCGTATAAGTTTAGGAAAATCTAGTCGAACGCTCTGACTTATCTGCTTTACTCTCGTTTATGTCCAGTAAAAAATGTGTACCCACTCGCGTTAAAAAATCTTCAGGGGGTGCGAATCCGAGTTAAAATTGGAATTAGAAAGAGAGAAATATTTGTTGATTTGAAGAATTGCACCCTTCGAGCTATCTTACTGAAATGCACATAAAATATAAAAAGAGAAGAGTCATACTGGTTATTAAAAAGATTAGAATGATTACATATGTAATTTTATAAATCAAAGTCAACACATGTCCACAGTGAAAATTAATGAAACCAATACATCATCTAATAAATTAGAAAAACTTGGAATAATAGATTTGTAGAAAACTAGAAAAAATAAAACTAAAAACACTGAAGGATTTTTCTGGTGCTCAGAGAGAGAAAATTATATTTGGTACTAATTTGATTTTTAATTCACGATTTATATAATAACTTATGTAACTTTATGTATAACTTATTTTATTTTATAATAGTTACTTTTAAAATAAAACAAAAGAATCCTATGATATACTAATATTTATGTGTCAGGGACGGAGAGATGTGAAGTCGAAGGGGGGAAGTCTTGGTAACACTCATCACACCCCGCTACTGCTAATATGAGTTTATTCTGAAAATATTTTCTTAGAAGGGAGATATATTCTAAGGATATTATCTTTATATATTTTCGTAACAGTAGGTATATAGGATGAAATACGAGAAGGAAGTGAGGGGAGATGTTAGCGTAAGTAACCACATAGAATTGAAATGTTTAAAAGGTGACAGAATAGCTTGGTGATCCACAGATTGATCACTATTGACGATAATATTTCGTAGTGATTGAGTGTAATGTACCCCAAACCTTGAGGTAATTTTAACTTTTAAATACCTAGTTATTGCAGTACACGAAGATTACTACTACAATTCTGATGTGATTGAAACCTTCGAGCAGTAAGATAGCTGACATTTAATGTACTTGGCTTGATATTTAATGTACTTGGTGAGTGCATTCCTCACCACAATAGCAGGATAGACATTTAATTATTCACAAGCTATTTAGATAATTAACAATATTACAGCCTCCCCTCAATCTCATTTCATTCCATATATATGTGCATTATTACTTAACATGGGATTCCCTACCCAAGACCTTCGATGCATCTAGCGAGTGCATGGTTCACCAGGAAAACCATTGTTTACACAGTGCTGTTTTTTACTATTTAGCTGGATGTTAGTTCGTAACATAAGTAACAAACAGGCCAGTGTTACATTGGCACATATTGAAAAGGTTGGTAAATACTTAGGACTAGTATCCGATCCCATCGAGTCGGGGGATATTTTCGAGGGGTATCGCGGGCACAGGCCCTTATTAATTGTCGCCTCCCATCGCGAAACCTCCGAGGGGTATTCCACCATTCGTAAGGGAAAAGGGCAGAGTGGACCTCACCGGCCGGAAACTCGTTGGGCTGGATCCAGGAGAGAAAGTCCCCGATGTAGCTGAACACAAAGAGTCCCTCGGAGAGCCCCAGGGAGTTTATGCGGAAGGGCTCGCCTTGCGGCACGCGGGGGAACCTCAGGCGGCCCGCGCTGGAAACGGGGCCAATGGGCGGGGACGGGAAGTCCAAGTCCGTCTTCATGGAACCCCCGACCGGCACTACCGGCCTCCCGCCGCCCCGGTCCCGACCCGCCGGACCGAGTGCTCTCTCCAGGTTCGCCTCGACCGATCTCTCATCTTCCAAGTCTAGGGATCTGGAATCTCCACGTCTGTTGCTCACGTTGTAGCTTTCTCTTTCTGCCGGGAAAAGGGGGCGTAGGGAGAAAGGGTCGTGGGAAGAGAGAACATTGCTTAAGATGTGCGATTTTTAGATTTTTTCCCCTGGAATTGAAACAATCATTCGAATAATATTCCAAGTCTTACATTTTAAGAATCGAATTGGCTTTCATTCGACATCTTTGGCCCCTTTGAGGTGACTAAAAATTGTCAACACTACCTGATTTACATGTTTTGTTTGTCTCCTTGTAAGTAAATGATGAAGGGTTTTCTTGACCGCAGAAATCAACCCGAAGGTAGTTGTTTTCGCACGTGATGGCAGAGATCACCTCGAACTAAACCCTAGAGCGTGTGAGGTTCACACACATTCATGGCGGAGAGGGCAGTTCCTCTCCCGGTTTCACCCGTCGCTCGTTTCCCACGGAGTTCTAGAAACCGGAAAATCGAACCACTTGGATTAAGACGCGCTTGTCCAAGGGTATATCTCGGGATTCGCGTCCAGGACTCCGTCTAGTTACATAAACTTTTATTCACCACGCCGATGGATTTTGTTCAATCACACAAATACTTATTTAAGATTGCACAGCAAATCATAAGAAATGATGATGGATAAAAAAGCGAAACTAAGCATATATCATATGCGGTAAGTTGTCCCGGATGAAGTAGAGATGGAATATGGTAATATTACCTCTCCTAGTGAAGATAACCTAATTCGATGGTATATTATTAGGTGGGAATAGATAGGGGAATTATTATTATTTCTGATTTGGAGATACGGATTTATTTCAAATTTCTTCGTGCTGATACCCCTACACTACTTTATCTATGCATGAAAAAAATACGATGGCTAGAATAATCGGTATTATGCTATTCATTAGAAAATTTTAATTTTCCACACCGATATTTTATATTTACTATCAAGTGAGGTACTAAGGAAAGTAAATGAGTACATTTAACTCCCCTTTCAAATTCAAGTCCTATGTATCTGAAAAACGAAACTAATGGGTTCTAGGCCTTACGATTCTAAAAATGAGGAAAGAAAGGCTTCCTCGAGGAATTATGAATCCGCGAGGTTTTTAATCCGAATATTGTCCATTGGATTAACAATTGCCAGGTTCGTATCATCAGATCATCAATTTCCTCCTCTTCTCAAACCCTTCATTCGCCAAATTATTTCTTTCTAACGTCCCTACCACAATGCTCATTATTCTCCAGAATTATATACTAAACTCTAACAAAAGAATACTTGAAATTTTTTATTTGAGTAACTTTTTCGGAGAAGGTTGTTCTTTAATTTTGAGCAGAAATTATGAAAGTAGCTGTTGTGAGGCACCCTTATTCATTGCAGAAGAATGATGACTTCATTAAAAACAACTGGAAATTAGGGTACGATTAGGGCGTAGGGGTTTGACTACTTTTTCTGCAAATCGTAGAGGAAAGGTCATATTACATGATTTGGCATTCCGATCTTTAGTCCGATTTCTGTTGTCCGAGAATAGTTTTTAAGACTGATCCTGATTTCTTACTCTTCATTTTGTTAGTTTCTGGTTGCTCAGCCGTAGTATCTACGAAAATCTATTGAAAACCTTTGTATGGAAAAATTATTTAATGAATTTGGTATATTCTCCTTTTGTCATTTATAGCTAAGGCCATACTGTTTTGAGACCTATTTTACGAGTAGGTATCTCAAATTAGGCATTCTGTTTTTTTTCGGCATCTACAAGCACATATTTGATATGCCTTGATTAATCTAACAGTTAAATCAGAAAATGGGTCAGGAAAGTTCATTTTCGTTAAAAAAAACTGTTCTTCTGAGAATACGAATGCGTTTCTTATAAACAAATTAAAGACTTTTGAGCTTAATGACCCTACAATTCTTGGAAAATTTGGTTCTTCTATATTATTCCTCATCAGTGATCCTCAAATTAGGGGGATTGAAAATATCTGATACTTATTGAGAATATATGAAATTATTTACTCCAAAATAGACAAAAAAATTTCTGAAATACTGTAAAGACTATTCAATATGTTAATATTCTCGGAAAACGAAGAAACTTTCAAGTTGTGGATATCGACGGCAATATATGAATACGAAGGAGAATTGTTTTCAAAGCCTAGAACGAAAAGTTCTTAAGGTTAATGAATTAATGCACGCAAGCATAGAAGAAATTGTTCTTTAATTATAATTATTAGTTTTTGAAATAATTTTTGAAATAGACTTTAATGACCTTTTGATAAGTTGCTTGTTCGTGTCGTGAGAGTTTGCCCCCTGGAACTAGTGACACCGGTAGAAAAGATGAAAAGAGACTTGGGTCAGTCACGGTCTCATCTTATTTTTCTAAAAAAAGATCCTGCATATTTTAACAATTGTTTAGACGAAGTTTGAGGGGTTCTTTTATCTTCATTTGGTTATCATCTCTACAACAAAAGCTACTGGTATTCGCTATTGTTTTAAAGTGGGTCTAAAATTAAAACTGCCGCAAAAATCTGGAAACTTTTCCATTTAATGTTACGCTTGAAGTTATTTCCTTTATAGCTGGGAAGAAGCAAAGGAAATTAATAATTCAAATTAAATTTACTAAAACTTTTTTGCGAGAAGAATAAATAGCATTCCATTTGATCATTTTTTGAATATTCATGTATGAACAATCAATCTGTTGACACATCCATTTTCAGAAAGGAGCAAGCAATAAACGCCCTTTTAATTTTGATGGGAAAAACCTGTAAAGTGTTGTTTAAATTTATCCATTTTTGATGCGTTGAATCTATAAGGAGTCGATATATTTTTGTAATTATATTATGTATTTTTCATTTCACATGAGTAAATAAATTTCATAATTAATTTGAATTCTTTACGTTGCCTATATGTGTCTGAACATGAAGAAAATTTTTAGCTAGATGACGTCGAACAGCATATATATCCTTTCCATCAGTTGGATCAGAGCTTGACGAAAATGTAATAGGCGATCACCTCTACATTCCAATCAATATTATGACGCTTGTGTCAACGAAGTCGTGTTTCTTCAAATTCGGCCAAGTAAAGGGTGTATATTTTTTCTATATTTTGCTGAACAAATTCAACGTTATTTTCAATCAAAACAGAGCTTCATCCTTCGCCTCTCGTGCGTAGAGATGAAAACATTTTATTTTTGGTCCGGATTTGAGATATTCGGACATGCGTGTGCAATTTTCCGCGTCGCGTGCCAGGTGAACGATAGGCAGTCCGCACGACGCCGACTCCGGGATCGAGCCGTCTTGATTTTTGATAGGCATTCTAACAGAAACCGTGAAAGGATCACCGAATGATAATCTGCGGCTTTTTTAATTAAGTTTTATTTTTTCATTCTTATAGTTGCGAACTTCTCTCGCTGCATGGAAAACGATCGGACGTATCTCGCTTCTCCACATGTTCAACCTGCATGCCGTCCAATACGGCAAGAAATGTGAAGATGGCATTCTGAGGAGGTAATTGTGCAAATCGTAGGCAATGACTTAAATGAGATTCTCTACGCTAAATCTAAGACAGGGGTTGCCAAAGTGTTCGCCACCGATCCCCTGCGATCCGTACCTACTCTCAAGGGGTCGATGAGATTTAAAGGGCTAATAGGTGGTCGGTGATACATAAATTTGTCTATAGGTGGTTTTTTAGAAATTTCAAATAGTCAATAGATATATATTCAGAGTCAAAATTTTGGACATAAATGATAAAACATAATTTTTGCTTTTTCTTAGACATGCTAAATCAAGGCATCTCGCATGACCGTTAAAAACTGTCAATACGCGTGGACTGAAGATTTTGTTTGTCGTAACATAAGTTTACAAAAGTTTGGCATGAGACATTTTTTTTATTGATTACATTTTATAATATTTTATGGTAAACATTATGACTCTTGTAAAAATCATACTCTTTATTTTAATTGGTTTTTCCTCATCCTTCAAGTTTTCAATTTGTTTTTTTTTACGCGTCTCGCTTCATTTAATTTAAAATAGTTTCATCGAAAGAAAAACTTGTTTTCATGCCATCCGAATCTGCACCGAACTGAACGACACCAGAAAAAGTCCCCTGACCAACAGGGTCCAGGGTGCTGAAAATATATTTTTAATCCTAAAACTATAAAATTCTGTTGAAACTATACGCGAGGAAATTATTATTCTAATATTAAAGTTAAATTACTGTCGAAAATTGCACGTGGATGTTAAATTACGTTTTTCCAGGTTATCTAGGCCAATGCAGGTGCGGTAACAATAAAGTTTGACTTCTTTCATATTAGTTTTATTCTGTACCTACTGTCAGGCCTTATGCCTTGAACAGTAGGATTGACTGAACAGAATAAAACAGAGATGGTGAAGTACAGAATGTTAAAAGTATTTGTATTATTAAAGTCCTGGAATTTATTATATTGAAAGTATTTTTATTTTTTTCAAATATCGCACTCGTTTTAAATATAACGATTTACAGTTACAGTTTCATCAAATGAGATTTGCAAGGAAAAAATTAAATTAAGTTAAAATTTGGTTTAAAATTTGGTATAATCTTTCGATAACAAATAAAATGCAACCTACGTGTATTATATGTAAAAGAGAAATCGCTTACGAAGCCATCGAAAATGAAAGAAAATCTCGGAAAATTTGCATACAGAAAAGAAAGATAAAAATCTTGAAGATGCTAAAAGAATCGAACAAAAATACCTTCCTTATTTAAATAACCTGCTCAATCTGATGCTTACAGGGGATTTCAAGCTTCTTGTAATATTTAGATGCTTATTGAAAAAGCAGGATAACCTTATTCAATTAGCGAAAAAAATCATTATTCCAGCTATAAAGGAAGTAGATATAAAGGTAGAGACGATAGCACAATAGGACTTAAGTGCTAACCTTTAGTCTTTACCACTATAATTGTCAGTAATAATTCAGTGAAAAGGCAAATAGAAAGTAGGCAATAGAGATTTCTGAAGGAATTGAAAAAATCATTACCAGCGAACTTAAACATGTCAAATATTCAATTCAACTCACTGAGTCAACTTTTGGAAGAAAAAATTTTCTTATGGCTTACGTAAGATATTTCAGGGAGTCAAAAACATGTTTTATAGAGAAATTATTTTCTGTGCAAAATATCTTAAAACAAACTCAAAAGAAAAGACAGGACTACGATTTTTTGAATAATGTATGGGAACAGCACATTATGGAAACACATTATTATGGAAAATGTTTGTGCAGATGCTACCGATGGAGCACCTACCATGGCATGTCTTTATTGAGGATTTCCTTCTCTTCTGAAACAAAAATTTCTAATGCAACCACAGTTCGTTTCATAGACAACATAGTGTGATCAACAAATTGAGTCATGAATTGCATAGTTCATTAGCAACATGTGTAACAAGGAATTAATGAAACCAAAAGAAATTTATTAAATTCACGTTGTCTATATACTCATACAGTGGCATTGTTACTCTTTCCTACCTTCATTCATTTACCTAAATCAGTCAAATCCATTTTCTAATTCCGTGTACTACAATATAGCCCTACGTATCCGCATTAGAACATGCAGTGAAATCTGAGTTGTACATAACCATGAGGACCAGTCAAAAGCTATTGATAAATTAATATAAAATTAATACAACTAAAAATGGATGAGGAAGAATCTTGTCTGGAACGTTGATCAAACAAATCACAGTAATGAACCCGAAGGTCGGTTTGGAAGGCGAGGGTAGAGAGCCCAGTACTTATATGGCGTGTGAAATTCACACATCAGGGTAAGGTGGCCAGTTCCTTTCCCTGTACCGCCT
>LYUA01000562.1:126540-149894 GCA_002093875.1 Calopteryx splendens | reverse complement strand
CTAATCGGGATCCCAGGGGTACACGATCCACCGGGAACAAAAAAAAATAATAATAATTTTTACTTGTGAACTTTTTCCTGTCGTGATTAATATTTATAATTTCTTTGTGGTTTGTGGAATTTTATATCTATTTTTACTTTAATTCGTTAAATACCCATAAACGTGTTGTAAAGTGTTTTTGAAATCAAATTGTGCGATCAAAATGGCCTTCAGTGATTATTTTTAAGGTATGGAAATTTTGCTCCTTTGTGGAACAATGGGGTGTGTGCATGAAATTTTAATAATGCTGGAAATATGTAATACTACTCCTGCGTTGAAATAATTATTCAAGGGCACCATGAGTGCGCCAACGGGTTTGAGTGTTCCGAAGAACCGCAATGAAACTTATTCGATCGAATTGAATCGTATTTAAAGAGGACGCTTCTTAATAATTCTGTACTATATATAATAGATTTTAAAATTATGAATGTCAACTAAAAATGTTGCGCTTATTTATATTTTTGTCTAATTATGGTCAAAATCAATTTGATTGATTGGCTCGGGCTAAATTTCCCGGAGACTCTGCACGAAGATCGTGGCTGGTATCAGCCTAGTTGATTCATTGCTACAGTTTTTGGAAATATATGGATAATGAAGAGGAATAATAGGGGATATGGGGATAATGGAGGGAAATGAGGCGTTAATGTTTAAGACCATGTTACAGAGTGTTGATGAATGTGCAAAATGTTTTAAGTGAAACTTTCAATTGTAAATATAAGCCCCTATCTCTCTTACAGAAGAATAGATCTCGTCGACCCATCTAAATTTCTCGTTGAAATTGGTAAAGAACTTGGGTCATTGTGAGAGTATTATCATTCCTTTCCCCACCTTTGATTACAGCTTACTCGGTTTTCACCATTAATTAGCTCCTTATTGGAATTTCAGTATATTTTGTTTAGGAATCATACTTGCATTTACTACTTACACTAAGGGGAGCAAATCATACTATCCGACGAGGGAAATGGGTTTAGAAGATCTAACCATGTGCCTTTCTTTCGAATAGACATCAGTAAGGTCGAGCATACCATCAACTTCTTAAAAAAGACCATTTTATAACCACTGTGAGTACACTCTGTTCAATGTCACTAGGATGCCTATTATTTTTAACCACCAGATAACGTTAATAAGCGGGGTGAAGTTGAGAAATAAGTTATAATAGACTGTAGGACTACTCCTATGCAGGAATTATCAAACTTTCCCGGTCGTAATTTACAAAAGTATTCTGTATTTATAAATGGGACATGCTTATGTTCCAGCTCACCTTTCCAGGCGAAGACAAAGTTATTTATTGGAACCAAGCGTATTGTGAGCTGTGAAATTCAAATTCATTGGAAATTTTAACCTAAACTTATAAATTAGTCTCATGCAATTCAAATTAACGAATGTTATTTGAAGAGGAAAAAATATCCAAGTGAATACGTCTGGGATTGACTTAAAAATTACGCATTACAGTCAGTTTCATAATCTTTGGAAACTAAATTTACTTTTGAATTTGCAAATCTTTCTGAATATGCAAATTTTTCTTTGCGTGAGAGTAAATTATAGGTGTCTCTAAAAATTATGAAAACAATTAATTAGACATTATCGTTGAAAAAAATTGAATCTTCAATGAAAAGGTATACAAAGCACCCGGCAACATTATTATATTACCACATATAGCATAAGAGTTTTACATTATCATTACACTAGATTAATCAAAAATCTTCTGCCGACTATAAATAAAATAGAGAGAACTACGACTTTAAACTGAATTAAAATGTTCATGAGCTCTCATTAGTCTATTTAAGTGTTCCATTTGCATAAAAAATAGCCGTTTCCGCTGTGTAGAGTTAAAGCGTAAGGAAAATAATCGTAATTATTTCATTTAAATCTGATTATTTTTGCTATATTTTCGCTAAGGTTTGTTGAAAAAAATAAAAATCAATTATGCTCTGGTGTATTTTAAACTCATTGTATCACTTTTTGGACGTCATTAGTTGGGCCGTATTTTGGTAAATAATGAGGAAAGAATGACCATTTCTCTATTCAATGTGAAAATCGAATCGGAAATGACATTTTCGAATAAGTATGAGAAACTTCCTTAAATAGGTTAATTTACTAAAATTTCAGAACCTTGGATAGAGGAAAGTATACACCACAATAAAAGAGCAATAAACGGCAGATGGATAGGTGAGGCGTATCCCCTTAATAGTGCAAGAATTGAATCAATGTCAAAAATGTCTTTCTTTTCGAACTTCCGAATATTTCTCATTGTTTGCCTCTGATCCCCTTATCCTCTTTTAAATAATATTATCTTAAACAGTGACGCGAGTCTTGGATTCGCATCACCGTTAAAGCTATTTAATCGTCGGTTTTTTCAATGTTTGATTGAATTTTCTTTGGCCTCCCTTCATTTTTATTCGTGTTATGCATGTAACAGTGAAGGCATTACCTATTTATTATTAAATCGCATGTCTTTTTAATCGAATTTCAATACACCTCGGCATTTTTTCTCTGCATTTCTACCTACATTCATATTTTATTTGGACAACCGCTGATATTTCAGAGGATGAAGTCTTCTTTTTTTATTTATTCCTCAATATTATTTGATCAAGTCATTTGCTAACGCTGGGTTGAGGGAGATTCGAAATGAATTGGTTAAATATAAACTTTCATCATTTTTCTAACATTATCAAGAATTTCATATGATTGTTAGAAATTTTCAAATTTCGCTGTCACTGTCAAGTCTGTATCACTTGTTCCAATTTATCTAGCAACGGTAAATTCGTTTTGTAACTGTCACAGTGAGCCAATCGCAATAATTCAAGCACGCTATGTTATTTACTCTTATTTTTTTCATCGTTACATTTCATTTCATTCATTAGAGAATATTTCTGCTTGTAATTTATCTTTTCAATTGTGACAGGTCTTATCAATGTTAACCCTCAGGAATAGCTGTCAAATCATTCCTCATCTCGGCTGTGACAGGCAACGACACTCGAACGGACATTTAAATGTCCATTTCACCATTATTTATTCTGATGTCTCTGGTTTGTTGTCGATTTATTTAAAAAATATCTGTTATGTTGCCTCCAAGAATATATATCTCGCAGACAGCTTTATCAAATATTAGGCGTTATCAGATATCGTGTCATACCCGCGAAGACGCAATTTTGTACGCCAATTTATGCAGCACCCTAAGCTATCAACCCCCGGGTTTTGTGCTTTCGACCTCCATTCCCTCCTCCTTTATCCTCCTTATCTGCTATTAATATATTTTTTGCTATCTAACATTAGCGTCGTTGATGATCCAGGAGATGAAAATCGTATTTCAACCCAATCGTATCCTCTCTCTCTCCTCTGGGCTCAGGCATATAAATCATTGAGTTCTGTGATTCACAATATTGCTGTATTAATGCTCTCCTCACCATATTATCTCCAACGTTTTTGACCAATATTTGTCCGGAAATAAACTCACTAATCACAGACTTAATAACACCCATGTTTTTAAGGCGTATTCCTGACTACCGACGATGCTTCCCTCGTTGTTACTAAATTGGGGTGGTTTCAGGCGTAACTTTACGGAAGCGATTCATACTGAGATATGAACACTTGATTTTACCTCATATTCTTTATAAACAACTTTATTAAAAGATACAAATACAAGGTACAGTTGCACAAATATTTCTCACCATAGTCGTTGTCTAGTAACAATTACTGAGATAGAAAAACTTGATTTTTCCTCATAATTTTTATTGATACCATTATTACGTAGATTGTTTTAATTAAGCTTATGTGTAACAACCAAGTGTTTCTATCTCAGTATTTGTTACTAGACAACGGCTATGGTGAGAAATATTAGTTTTGCCATTTGGGCTAGATTAAACTCTTAGACTTTTAACGGTTTTTGAAAAATATTTGATGCATAGATTCTGTTATTGTTCAGTACACTTACATTTGTGTTAGTAATATGATTACTAGAGTACACGCTCTACTAAAGGGTCAAATTGATAAGGGTCCACTGAGAGAGCTTTCGGCTCAGAACATGAAAATCCCATGGAAACACGTAAGAAATCTGGTATAAGTTGCCCATAAATTCAGTTACAAAATGGATGCTAGAAAAAAATTAAAATTTTTAAAAACTGTATTGTGGTGAACAGTTTTTACGAGAGGTAATCGTAGGAGAGGGATCGGGACTGAGGGAGAGTAACGCAGTGTAGGGAATCGGTTCTGTTTGGGCAGAATGAAAGGAGGTGGTGTGAGGCAGATTTGGCAGAGAGGAAGAGAATTGGTACGTGATTAAACCCTGTTATGCAGCGAATAATGGATGTGTGCATGTTTTGCTCGAGGGATTGACCTAAAGCCGAGTACATCGCGGGAGAGACGATTAGAGCTCGGGGTGGTAGGGGCGGCAAGGGGAGGGAATTGAACATGGCCTCCTGCGGGTGAATACAAGCGCTCGTTTGCGTTTAAGGTTGTTTCTAAGAACCCCACTTACATATTTCTATTCGGATTGTGAGTAGTAATTAGACTCAATTAAGTAATTTTTTCTTAGAGTCGCATGATAGGTATATTAGAAAAACTAGGCTGGGAGTCCCTAAAGCCACGAAGATGGTAAAACGGACTAAGTCCAACACTTTTAAAAAGACCATCAACTTTATATACTATGATAGCAGGGAGCTTTACATATGATACTTGGAATATGAACCATTGAGACTCCATGCCATATAGACAGCTTATAGACCACCCCGATAAAGTAAACTAAATGCTCTTGTTGTGCGCTTTATCAAGTTGTTTTTCCTCTTCTAATGGGAATCACTACCCAAGGAAAGTATGACATTCAAAAAAGTATTTTAGTAAAATCTTGCTATCATCTACCTTGTCTGTGACAAACGCTTCATTATTCACAAAAAAATCATAATTTGAGGCTGGTGCCTTAACACTCCCACTAGACACCTATGAAGTTGCTTTAACAATGTAGGTTTCCGCTGGAATTTTTTTTCTTCCGCTTAGGTAAAGAATTGCAGTAATTCAGTAAAATGATTCGTCTTGATTTCACCAGTCACTCATTTCACTGTCATGGAGTGCAAACATTAGAAATATATACGGGTGTATGCCTCAGAGGAGATTTATCTTCATATCACGGTTATGAATATAATTGGAAAGTAAAGGAGAGATATTTTGATTGGGAAGACCACATTAGGATAATTCGGAAAGTATATGAAATCCATGGGAAAAAGTGTAAGTTAGGGTATTGGATAAAGTCCAAACAACAGCTAGATTCGTAAATAATTGTTACGAAAAGAAAGTGTGACAGGGTTACTTAAAAACCTACAATGAATTCCCTCCTCTTATAAAGAAAGCGGACGAGAATAAGAATTTTAAAAAGGTATATGACTTTTGCTTAAAGGTTAATTTTGAAACCTATGGGATAGTTAGGGTAACCACACTGATCAGTAGATCAGACCTCCCGTATAGTAGTAGAGAAACAGTCTCCAGCAAGGGAAGATTCAGATACTCATTCTTCCTCCCGCAATTAGGGATCGCATCAGGAGAAAGGTCAAAGAACCGAACAGCACTGCTCAAAGGACCTAATTTGAATGTGAAAGCCTTATTACGAACATCGAATTTGCCTGAATTTACATAGTAAGGGGTTGTGTCGTAACAAACCCTAACACACGCCCCCGAAACGGCACTCAGGATATAAAATAAGTGTAAAATTCTCAATTGAACATTTTCAGAATCCTTTCGAAAAGTCTTTAAGTTTCTCCATTACCGACTATCTTACCTACTTATCTACCCACACTTAACGGATATGTGGCACCGGTATGATCTTTTGTTTTCACTTTGTGATGATGGAGACTGGTGGTGAGAGTGGAATGAGAGCTGCCCTAAATGGACCTGGTGCTTATTTTCACCAAATGCCTAAAAGCGCCTAAACATATATAGGGTAACCAGACTCACCGGGGCTTTTGGAACGTCCTCGGATTTCCTCTTCACATCCCTCTGCTTCGGAAAACATTTTTCGAAGGTTTGTTTGTTGATTTAACATCGATAAATTATCAATATATCCAATTTCAGTGAATGTTTTCGTATCCCATTACAAAAGTTTGAGCAAGTTCGCAATGATTAAAGTAGGTGCATCGAAAGTTAGCGCAATGGATTTTTCAGATCTTTTGCACACATTACCTCTAAATTTACTTCGTAAATATTAGAAATATCTGCGTTTATTATTTGTTTTACTTCATATATTTTTAACAAAAAATAATTACACTACTGAAGATTTTCTTGGCCGATTAATCCCCACGTGTTTCTTCCGAGTCTCTCGAAAATCTGGTCAACATCAGCGTTTTATTTGCACGTAACTAAAATATGTATCTCTAGGGTAGAGTGTGCTATGAATCGTTAATTGGAGCATTGTCACTAAGCATTTTTTTAAAGTTGAATGAAAAAAAGCAATACTGCAGGGTTTCGATTACAAGGAGAAAGCATGGGTGATATTCTAACTTGAACAACGCAGTTTTCTTATGATGTAAATTAAATATCGCAATCGTGACAATGTAACTCTCGATTTTGGGATTTTAATGAGACACGTCACATTTAAGGCCGCAAATTTTAATGCTATAATTCATTAGTGATAGGATAATGCTTTTTGAGGAACATCTCTTTTCATATTATATGATGATGATGCCGATTCGGTTGACTCATTCGATATATCCGATCCTCGTCATCATCACCTTTTTATCATTATTTTGTCACAGCTTATCGAAATTGAACATCGTACTACACAAATATACGTAGTAATCTCGTCTGAACACGGAACATTGTAGTCGGCTGACCTGAATATCATGGGCATTTCTCGGTGTAGACCTTGAAGGCACATAGATTCTCGGAAATTCGAGCGTATTGTCAGGGACATGGAGAAAACAATGAGAGCAGCGGATGGGGGAAATGAGCGTAGAACTAAGCAACTACCAATTTCGGTGATTTGGGGATGGTGATGAAATTCATGGCGGAATGCTGATGAGCATGTCCTCTCCACTCTGCGACCGTACGCTCCGCCGAGGATTAAGGCAAAACCACTCGGCAATCGTGGCTTTCGCAGCGGCAAAACTCTCATCTTCCCCGTTCTCAAGGGTTAACATCTTACAATTAGGCGGTATAAAATTCCCAGGAACTGGTGCGCTTAGGGGGCGATGAACTCTAAAAGCGCGAGTAACACGCGTGCTCTGGAAGCAAACACCAGATTCGGTCCCCTTATTGCGCACGCGGCACCCGTGGATAATGCACCGTCGTGTGATTGATCACGTCGAAAGCGTAAAGCGATCGCGAATGTCCATCGCGTCGCGGGAGGGGGAAGTGACGAGGATGAGGGGTTTGGGAGAGGGTTCCTCTGGTGAAGGGATGGGCAGAGTGCATGGGCGGATTCATGGGGCCGTAAAAAGAAAGCGTAATTGCCTCCGCAGAGCTCCTGAACGTTCAGAGCGGAATTAACCTCCGAATCTTGTTTCTCGCATTTAGCGTGTTGAATTAATTTATCAGCCATGTCCACATGACTCGGTGCGTGATATAGTAATTGCATTCATTCAGCGCAAGCACCATTCCGTAAAATAATGCGAGGCCATAAAAGTGCTCTCTAGGATAAATGACGGCAGCTAGAGTAAAACACCACATCCTAGGTTTTTGAAATTGTCCCGGGTGGATGTGAAAATTTTCCTTTTCTCGCCATTCAGCTACACTTGATGCCGACTGCAAATCCTTTCTTCAACCGATTCTTTCATTTTTCCGATTTGAAAATGTGAATGAATTTTTTAGACACTTTGTTTCATTCATTATATTTTTTCCTTGCAGTTAGATGGCAAATGATCGATCCGATGTGCGCGGAACGGTGTTTCTTTCAATATCCCCTAACTGGAATGCAATATCATTCGCAATACGCCAGATATACTTGCCTGTGTACGAAATTCCATTTCCTTCCGCGTCAGTCGAAATCAATGGCGACCATTGCGAATAGTCATGTAATACACATGCATAGTTACGTACGGTAACTTTACACTGTAATGTAATAAATTTATTTCCACGCCATTGTATCTCCATTACTTGGCATGGAATGTTGATGGGATTAGGCCAGCATTGTTTTTCACGCACAATGTGTCTTTCTCATCTCAACCTGTTGGCATAGCTGCCAAAGGATGTTCTTTATCAAAGAGCATTGCATCTGAAAATCAGAAATCGCCGCCGAGAATTGCTTGCCTAGCATATTTTACTCTTCATGGTCAACACTAACGTCTCCAGAAGTTAATTTTACTTGCGCACAATATTTAAGTGTGTCTATAAATATTTTTTATGACCCTGCACACCACGTATTTGGAGATGAGTGTGGGGACGAAACTAAGTCATGCTGCAATGCGCAGTCAGTCGCGGCCTGATCTACAAGAATGGAGCGATGGGACGACGCAAGTCGGAGGCGATTAAGTTGAGCCTCGCAAGAACTTCACTCCTCAGCCTCAGATTTCAGCAAAACGCCATAAACTGAACTCATTGTGAGTCGAGCTTCGCCGGTTCTGTCGGCAATGAATCGAGCGCCGAGGACTCTCTTAAAAAATCAAGGCTTTAGGCGGAAAACACGCAAACAATACCTTGCGGTGGGAGATTGGATGCGGCAACGAGACTGAAATGCGAGGCCCGTTATTGCTCAGAGACGGAGCGGTGTGAAAAGTAATGCGGTGCGAAGTGAGTAATGTATTTTAGGGAAAAACATCCATGTATCCTAATACCTTCACATTTTGAGTGGAAGGCAAAAGGATAACTTTAATTTTTAATTAAAATTTATAGGGGCTACACTAATGTCGAACCTAACATGGGAAACACAATGGGATCATCCGAGATGTATTTCCTGAACTGAGAACAACCAAGCGGAATTGAGAAACCTCGAATCATCAAACGCCTAAAGGGTAAATATTCAAATGAAATATGTAAGGAAAGATATTATTTCGCGCTGGTTAGACCTCATCTTGAATACCTACACCTCAAACATTTGTGAGAATGCGCCGGAGGATCTAGTCTCGGGATTGAACAGGATACAGAGGAAAGCTGCCCGTTTCGTGGACGAGCGTTATAAACAAACTGTTAGATAAACACAGATCGTTCGAGTTTAACACTGACACAGAAGGAATAATTTCAGTTCGCCAATACGTTGGCAGGTGAGAACAAGGGGGGAACATGAGAGGGATTGACTGTCGAACAGTTCGATGTAAGGAATCCTTTCCCCCTCATTCAATTCGTGACCGTAACAGTGGGAAACACGCAAAAATTTGAACTTCCCTGAAGTGAAATTAAGGTGCGGATTGCCGGTGAACATCAATGACACTAATGGCTGGTATCTGAACATCCCCTGCCACACATCCTCGTGGAGGCGTGTCCGGGCGGGATGTAGTTGATGACTTTTTTTTACTCCTTATTAGGCCATTTAAGACCTCTTCCCTCACCCAATCTCTCGCGTACGGAACTCCAGGGAAAAGGGAGAGGATTTGAAAGGGGGCAGCGAGTGGGCCGGTAGGGTGGGATTGCGGACGCGGGAAAAGGGGATGAGGGAAAGGGGAAGGGGGTGGTGGGGAGAGGTGGAGAGAAAGATCTCACCGCGAAGTAGAGGGAAGTTTTCCTCTCGATGGTGAGGGGGAGGGTAGGACGAGGACTCGGAGAGGGCACTGGAGGAGTCCCCGAAAAGACGCGTGGGTGCACGTTCGATGAGATCCCAGGTCCCGAAGTTGGAGCGATAAAAGTGGGGATGGGAAAGTTGGGTTTGGCGGAGGAGGAATGGATAAGCGGAAAGTGTGGCACAGGAAGCGAAGGGGAATGGCAAAGAAAACTTTTCTTGGAGTTTCCGACTGCTGGGGTGGTCATCGAGATGGGTTTACGCCATGGCGGTCTCAGTTCGGACGACTGAGGTGGCGGGTTTTTTTATTAGGTAGTGGTCCTGTCTGCACTCGGCTAAGTGTGGTTGACACTTCGAATGCGGGATTTCATCTGAAGAGTGGGAATACAGACTGACTCCGAAAGGTTTCGGGTGTTCCATTCGGGCGTTGCTCCATTATGTCGGAGGACTATTTCGCCGTAATTCTAATTGGTATCTTTAGTCTGAGTCGACATCTTCACTCCGCGGTCACTGCGGAAACCTGCGAAGCAAGAGAGTATAAGCTGTAGTGTTAAAGTCATTAGTAAGCTAACAAAACAAGTGCTTCTTCCCACCGTCTTCTGTGACGACAGCTCCTATCCTGCTCTTTTTCAGTAGATTCAGTAAATCTCTTCTGAAGTTGTGTGCCACCTGAAATAGGATGTAGAACCTAGTTGGTAGTAAAACCTAGTGTTGGATACGGAATTTTTACGAAGAAGGGACAGAAATTATGAAATCATTCCTGCGTTCAAACCGCATCCTGGAAAATATTCCGCAGAGTAATTTAGAGCCCCAGTTTTAGCCTAAATAATGTGGTGTCGTCTCGCACATTACCGCCACCCTTGCCGATGACCATTCCAGGTGCATAAAGGAATGTGAGCCAAACTAAAGGTGGCCTTTGGCATTGCTAGTATTTACTTCCAAAAGGCCAGCGGCTGCTACCGTGTCTGACTCCATTTTAGGATGTCTAATACGACGGTGTTACGTAAAAAAAATAAATTTGAGGAATAGGAGAAATGAGTTATGCAAAGGAAACGTCACGATAGATTTTGCCTTCTTCCTCCCAAGCCTATGAATTCGAAGAAAAGAAAAACTTTAGGATAAAATATTTTTAAACGGAGCGCTCTGAAAAGCGCATCATAGAAAGGTCCCTCCGTGATCTTTTCACGCAGGAATAACGTAAAAGAGGCCAGTCTGCGGTTGAGGTATAAATGGGAAGATTTACGTTGCGTTTGATGTGACGGGAGGTCGATGGGACGGGCGCTAAGAGAATTTCATGGAACATCACATGACAAGTGCTTGGGGTATGCCATTTGGCTGAAAACAAAATATGGACTTAATGGACGCTCCCCATCAATATAATTCACACGTGCTGGAGAAAACTATTTTTTGGACGCGACTCGATACCCGATCGCTGGAGACGTTGTCGTTAATCCTCTGCGACACCGACTAACATGCACCCAATGGTTGCTACAGTAGTAATTCCCGTGAAAGAGTGCAAACCCGTGAATTTGGAGTTAACTCGCATGTTGTACCCATCGAACCCCTCGAAGAGTAGGTTTTGTGGGTCTTATAAGTGGTCAGTCAGACAACCCAAATACAAAGATCGGTCGGGAAAAATATTAAAATAAAATAAAACTCGATGGAATGGCACGGTCTGGGAAGCGGTATGGCACTATGTTAACTCAAAGACCGCGGATAGAGTCTCAACATGACCTCGGTTCCTCGCAGATTTACTATCGGAAAAATTCTCAACTATTTTTTGCAGAATTACAAGTCCTGTAATGGCGGCCGTTGCAGTGCTTTAGATGACAAGTTCATTATGACACTTATAGTTAGCCTGCATTAAAAATTGTGATTGATTGATCGAGCTTTATGTTTACTACGCCAGAAGTGGACAGCATTGAACATGCAGCTTTGAGAAACGGGCCCATGGCGACGAGCCTATCAGATGCTTACACAAGTGGTTAAGCAGCTTTCAGTTACCTGAAGCATATGATAATAAATATTAAATAACCTCATTATCCACAGTCTACAGTGATGTGCCTACTTCAGAAATTTTTTTCTACGTAATCTGCGTATTTTCCGTCATCCGTCCCCCATCATAGCCTTCCTCGAGGGCTCCTTATAAGATGTCTTCATCTTCATTTAGTATTAACTGAAGAATTTCACCTATTAGGGAGTTATCCTCCCACATTTGATCATTTATTATCCCCAGCGCTTCGTCCCCGAAGCCAGGGGTGGAGGGTGTGAGGTGAAGGTGGATCGCGAGTGGAAACGGGAGGGAGGGTCATGAGATGACGGAATTAATGAAAAGTAGATGCTCGGAGGCTGAAGGGTAGCCTCGCACCTATGTAGGCCACCATCGGTGGGGGCGTGGAGATTTAAAAAAAATGTTTTTCGTCGTTCATTTCTGCGAGATTCACTCAGGCCCGCAGAAAAAGGAATAAATCTCTTTTAATGGCGCCGGCGGAATCAGTGAGTGAAATTCCCGTTCCTATCGTCTCTTTCAGAAAAAGCGCAATTAGAACGAGGGAATGTTGAAAAACTACATAATTGCAGTCCTTTGATTCTGCTGCTAGCCAGTGATGGTGGCGTTGACTTGGTTGGATTGTTACGAGATGATGCCGGCGCCGTCGAATTCACCCGTTTAAAATAAAGAGCGTTAGTGCTATTTGTAATATCAATGACCGAAGACTTATATGGAACATCGTTGCTCCATTAATCACTCTAGATATAAGATTTATTCTCCGATTTGCAATTAGAATTTTAGAGGGAAGTCGTGTCATTCGGGCCTTTCCTCAGTGATGCATCGCGTAATTGAATCATTCGAATGAAATTGTTGGTCCTCATTTATCTGAAAGAGATATACCTATCATCGTAATTTTTCATCGTCGGTATCTCATAATCTTTTTTCCCAGGCTGCGCTTGAATTAGTTATTCAAACAAATTATTGAATCGTAACAACCTCATCGGAAAGCTAAATAGATTAGATCTGGCGATAAGAATTTGTTGGGAAGTCGCAACATATCTGCCTTGATTAATCGCTTTAGGGTTTCAGGAAAAGCATCGTGCTTTCGAATTGCAGCCTTTCTCCAATATATTGCCCATTTAATAAGCAACGAGGAGGAAAATTATATCTTGCATAATGAGTTTTGCCGGGGAATAATAGCAGTCAATTGTGGAAGTATCTCTTCTCCCAAACGGAAACTGTAATATATATTGGTGAAATACTCATGTATGGCAGTATTCTCGTCAGACTCGTTATCGTGAATCTACGGTCGTTACCCTTCCTGGAATAAAATCAGCATTCTCAGCAGATCTGCTCCTCTTGCCGAAATGGAAACCGAAAGTATGGTGCCACCGCAGAATTTAGCGATAATCTGGGATGTATTTTTTTTTAAATTAATGGTTCAATGCTCCTTTGCTAACGTTTTGTCGCGCTACAGTCATTTATTTATTATCTTTTCGTGCCTAGGAATATTCGGACTCTTTTCTTGAGAGGGAATTATGGAAGTCACGGCCGAATTAGCTCTCAAATGTATCAAATAAATTACTTCACCGGTGAAACTTCATCGATAAGTTGCAAGACGATGCAAAGGAACCTAATTTTTTTGAGTCGAAAAAAAAAATGTTTTCGTGATGTTCCTTCCTGTTGCTTGCGAAAGGTATTTTGCTTAAATTTAAGTGAAATTCCAATTCATTCAATTCATCGAATTTGCGGAGCTTTAGACCAGCGGGATTGGAGCCATTCGTAAAACATTCAAAGGGAATAAAAACGCACTGCCAAGCGTGAATCGAGTTAGGTATTCCTGTGGCTTGGTCAGCCTGGATTTTTGGAATATTTGTGCATCCGGAAGGGGGAGAGTTGCTCTGTGGATCGGAGAAAATCGATAATTGCGACTCGATTGGTTAACTTTAAATCCAAAGCTCATGCCAAAGTCAGAGTATGTTAATCTATAACTTCGTTGCATAAATGGAAGAAGATAGATATAGATATCTAAATAAACATATAAACATAAACGATGGCATTCAGCCAGAGTTATTTTCAATCGTGTATAGGCATGAGATAATACCATCCATAATATGCACTCTGAAACAGTGCCAAAATTCTGTCACATTTCGAGTGAATTTAAAATGATTTTAAATTCTTAGCACATTTCACTTCAAAAACGATTGAATATTCATGCGGAGGATATGCTGACATAAATGAAGAACTTGCTTTTTAAGTATCGTAGTTTCTTGGTGAATCAATGAATAGGTTAAAAATACTACAAATGTACGTGAACTTAGCGTGGTCAGTCAGCATTTAGTCTATATAGCTTTCAGGGAAAATTATTTGCCATGTGATTTAAGGGTCCGGATAAAGCTTCGGATATTAAGCGTGTTGCAATATTGTTGATCCCGATGGTAAACTGGCCCAAATTCATTTTGATCGAATCTGGATGGAACTTAAACATTACTGTGGTCGAAGTCAAGTACAAAAATAAATACAAACAAATATAATGATGTATAAAGCAATAGACGGTAGATCGCAAGTATTTAAAAATAACTCAGGTCGATCAATTCCTTTGCTTGCGTAAGGCTGTAATTTAATTTCTCTCCTTTATTATAAATTAATATTTCACTTCCTAAAATCACCTAGATAAATTAAAAGGCAAATTATTTAATAGCCTTGCGAATAATTCATCATATTTTTAAACCGTTTAAATTTTAACGCATTTCCATTCAGAATTCAGAGACTTAAGCTGTTGGTTGAGTACATACAAGTTTTCAATAATCAACGAGGTTATTTAAAAACATTTATATGGCTGAGTTAACTTATGTTTCCAGTTTCTTAAATTTTAATCCTGCTTTTTTTATGTGCCAAATATAGAACTGCTAACCCTTAAGGCTTGAATTTTCAATTTTGTGTTCACGTATTTCAGGTAAGTCGCTAAATTTGACTACTCCAGTTACTGCCCAATATATTACGTAAATATATTCAAATATACTTTTAGGAGCAAAACCAATAAGAGAGACTCATCTGGTATAACTCGACATCTTCTCGACCAGAATTACAAGAACTATAGTTGGCATGGCCACATAAGCCAAAAATTATTCACATGTGGTCCGTTTTTTTTAAAGACATCTAGGAAAGATATACGGTACACGGAGTATGAAATCAGCAGCATTGTGCACTTTTCTTTCATTTTTTGAACCCCAGTAGAAATTAATTTTTACTTAAAGCGTAGAAGATTGCACTTCATGTTTTTGCAGCGCGGGTAGCGTCAAGTCAACGCCGGTATTAATGTTAGGCGGATGAAGATTGCCTTCGGTTTTCATCACCCCAGTCACACTACGAAATGCACTCTTTGTACAATTTTCCTTCCGTTTCTTTCCCCTGTTGCCGTCGTATTAGGCTGAGGGGCTCAACGAGGGAAAAAGGAGGGAGCATCGGCTGGTGCTCCCGTCAGAGTAATAAGACAAATGACTCGTAAAACAAGTCGTCATTGAAATATGCTTTCGTGGAGATGCTCGTGTTCTTGAAGGGACAATATGGGCAGACAGATGCTTTGAAATAGCCTTGCGTCATGCAAAGGCGGCAATTTCACTGGATTGCAGTGATGGAGCTAACTGGTAAAACCTCTGCTTTTCACTTATTTCCGACCCCCGCATTCAAATGGTCCTAACTGACGAAGGGCAGTAGTTTTATCGGTGGCAGAAGTGGTGGTCTCTAATTAGAAACCCCCATCTGGAAGAGGAATAGATTGAAAAAAAATGGTGGACATCTGCCGAGCGGATTTCGTCTTCGTCTCCGATTTATTTTTAATTCCTCTTCCGTCCCGTCCTTCGCCATGTGCCCCAAATTTGGTGTTCTTCACCGGCTTGTGGATGTTTTTTATGGCCTCTTATATCACAAGCCCTGCACATAACCCTTTTAAATTGCGTTTCAGTAATATATATCAGTTGTAGGCAAGATGCGATTAGTCAAGTGCTTCGGGTTAGGTAAGCGAGGTTCTTAAATTTTACATCCATGTACTTTTGTTTAAGCAATGGCTCCAATTGAGAGATTCTCTTGGTTTAGTTTTATTTATAGATTCCGCTTGTCACTTTTCACCTGTGATTGGCTAAAAAAAAGTGAAATGGATATTGAGACGGAGATTTTCAAACGCAATCCCTTTGTTAATCACATTACCGGCGACGCTGCTGGTATATTTATGATCAAAGTTAATTGGCTTAAGGTGTCGTAATAAATTTAATTGGCCTTGCTTAAAGTATATGTCTGTTAAATCTTGCTGTTTTCTTTAAGACTCAATTTTTAAGACCTTTTATCATCGGCGGTATATAGAAAATGCTTACTCTCAAAGCTGAAAGTTGATTTATACCCAAATATTATACGCACTTCTAGCGGCAGTTATTAACTATTTTGCCTTATTTTTCAAATAAAAATTATTTAAAAAGGTTTATTATACAATAATAATTGAAATGAAATAAGAAAAAGCTATATTTTATGGTTATTGATTGAAAATGCGTTCACCAGCTTTTTTGTGCTGATATCTATGAAGAGAAGCAGATGGGAAAAAAGATAAGGCAAGTCGGACTGAATGAAAGGAGGCAGGAATTTGGAAGGTTTTAGGATAGATTTTAGTGTCGCGTTTGCCTCATATCTGTGGTGTCCACAAAAACTTACCCTAACGGAAAGATTAGCATACAAAATATGAATTAATTTCCCTTCCGTTTTATGTTTTACAATCTAGATCATTAAATTCTCTTTTAGCCAGCGCTAACTTGAAAAGTATTTCTAAAACTGAGGATCATGACGACTGGTGGATAAAGTTCTGTTTTACAATTACATTAGAGATTTATTGGGCATTATTTAAAAGATTAAAAGCACAAATGGTGAAAACAAATGGAATAAATAAATATGATTAGCAATGAATTCAAATGTGTATATTGTGCAAAATGCATGGTGGTTATTAACAGCGTGAAGATATTTCAAATCATGAAGAAAAAAATATAGAGAAATGTTTTAATTTCATAATAATTGCTAGATAATAATTGCTAGTCCCTTACTATAGGTTCTTGTTGGGAGGGGCGGTGCTCTAAGGGTGCCATGAGCTTCACAGTTGTTTCGATTTTCTTTACTAAAGCTAGCTAATTACCTTGATGATGGGTAGTATTTTGAAACGGTTGATTTCATTTAAAACTTCAGGAACGCGGACATGGAGTTGTTCGCGGGAACTCATAAAATTTACTCCGGACGAGGAAAGAAGGTAAACACATTCACCCTCCTCACTTGGTGAGAGTAGTCCGTCGGCGAAGCTGAATTATACAGATTCGTCTGAACGTTGACTCCGTTCGCGGGTCCTCAAAACTACTACCACGACCTTGAGAGAGTTTTCTCTGACAAACGACCAGGCCTCTGGCGTTTTTCGAGGGCCAGAATTAATTGCACCATTTTCAAAGCGCGCTCAATTGAACGGAAGTTATGAAAAAGAGGTGGTTAAACTCGATGCTAGCACGCGGCTCACTGGAGCCCCTCTTCGTCTCCCTCCCCCCACACCCTTTCATTTTCGGCGCCTTCAGCATAGGGTAGTCACAATTGGAGGGTTTAAGATTTATAGATTCAATCTTTACCAACGCTCTGTGAACACGTCAATCAATCGATACTCGTTCTCTATGCGCGCCTTGCTTTGATGGTGCCTCTGAATTTTTTCTCTCTCGAAAACTCATTAAGGTCTAAGGATTGAGGGCTATTAAGCAGATGTGTTAATCCGTGAATATTCCGGCGAGCACTTTCTTTCATCTTCGAAGAGGCTGCATGCTTGCTTACGTAATGGGGATTTGTCCGCTGAATTCGGTGCGTCGTAAAAATGGTACAACCTTTGCAGGTTAAAATCCCCCTTATATTTTTTTCATTCACTGTAAACAGATACTTTTTATGCGATTATATTTATAGAAATAAAAATACTTATTTCATTTATTTATTTTAATTTATATAATATATAATTCATAAAAAATCGTTGTTTTTTCAGTATACTATTCAATTTCTTTTAAAATTACAAATGAGTGAAGTTTTTCCGTTTTTTTTCCTTCTGTGGCTGGATGCATCATAAACGATGACCCCATTTCGGTAATGGCACTTAACTGTGTAAAATATTTTTCAGCGCATGTTTTGGCCCTATGCATGGCAGTTAAATTGCCCATAACATTTCCTGTGATACGCTGAGGTGAGTTATTGTGTGAGGGAAATGGAAGGAATTCAAGAGAAGCCAGATAACGGAAGCGCAGCGTTAACTACTGCATAAATACTATGCATAAATAATACAATTAAAACTTGATATAAATTAGTAAATTAAATTTATCTACCTGAGGAGTTTGACATATTTAATAAAAATGAATTCCGATTTATGACCTTATTTCTGAATTCGAGAAGTTTTTACGAAAAAAACGCATATAGGTAGTTTTATTTGTAGAAACAACGTTTCCATTTTTGTATCAATCCGTCTTTGACGGTTCAATAAATGAAAAAATTAATTGTTAGAAATTCAGATGCTAAGTTCAGTAAATTGATATCCGTATTCGATTATTATCTATTTATTAGCTACCCTTCGTCTTCCGATTGATTCCATTGAAATGAAATACATTTTAATAATGATTGGAAGAATGACTTAAGGTTCAATTCATTACATTGTTATCAGTACATCTCACTGTCACTGTTACGCTAAATAGTTTGAGCCTCCCATTAATGGAAACAGAGACATAAGCTCAAAACATCTTTCGCACGACTGAAGTACCATAATGCGATTCCGGTGGTAAATGATCAAAAACTCATTACCGGATTTTTTCGGAAGGAAAAAAATGCGCCTTGCTCGCCCGTGAAGCTCTCGCCGAGTGATTTTTCATATCGCCCACCCGTTAAATTTCGAAAGACTCGAAAAATAAAATCCTTTCTTCCCACATGCAACCCACGCCATAATTTGGCCAACCCTAATACTTGATTTAAATCCCCCCAAAACCCTAGAATATCGAGTCCCCGCCCTAAATTCCATCCCCTAATAATCCCTTATTATGCTCCTTCCCCCCTTCCGACTCCTCTCGCAACCTCACTAATCTCCCCCACGGGTGCGTGAGGGGGGAGGGCGGGTGAGAGGAGGGGGACGGGAAGTGGAGACAGGGTTCCGGGTGGGAGAGAGCATTCAGGGATTGATAATTCGCCGGGCTCATTCCGTGGGGGTGGGTCTTCCATGATTATCGCGATCGCCGATGCGTTCGTGAATCCTTCCCATGTCACGCGTCCTACGCCCTTCACCCTTCTTCCTTCTCCGCACTCTATATCTCTCCTCTTCCTGGTCCACTCTGCCTTCCCCCCACACTCTTTCTCTCGGCCATTCGAATCCCCATCCATCTCCTGCGCTCCTCTCGAGGGGTTCTTATCATTCCGCCTCTCGTTAATTCATTTCCTAGTCCTTCGCACCCTTCATCCCCCCTCCGGCCGCACCTTCGCCCCCTCCTCGCCTCCCGTCGTCTCCCGAAAACGGATGAAGTACGGGTCCCAGCAATATATGCATGCGCGCCTTCCTTCTGAATAATGCATTGGGCCGCAATATTTTGCCGCCGAGCGGTTCCTAATGAATTTTGACGCAATGAAAGGGGAAATGCGCTGCTCAGCGAGGCCTCGTTTCTGACTTGGTTGTGCTAATTTACCGTTAGAAACGATTTCATTGGTCGAGGGAAGTGACATGGTAGCATAATAATCCGGTGAAATGACAAAGATGCAGTCCAGAAAGGCGACATTCCAACGATACTATGGGGGTCTTGGGATAAAAAATAGGTCATTTAAGTGATATTGCGGATTTAAATTTCTATTATGCTCCATTAAGTATGCATTAAGTATCTCAAATTAAAAGTTTTAACTGCATCCCAATGAATGTGTACTCGTAGCTATCTAAGGCAGTGGGCAGCTTTTAATATGACGAATTTGATTTATTGTATTTTTTTAAAGGTGTAAATCAAGAGGGATCGTGGGAATTAGACAGACATTATTGCCCTCTGTAGTTTCTTTAAAACTTCCGGGCAGTTTAAAAGTAACGACACTTTCGCATGCTTGTTAAGAATTGTTACGCTTTCACACAATTTTAGGAAAATGAGTTCATTCAAAAACATAGCGTATTTGATTCAGAATACATTGACGCATTAAAGACCAGAACAATGTTAATGCGATTTATTTCAAAAATATTAAATCTTTACGTTAGTTTTTAATACTTAATACTATGGCAATTATAAATTCGGCATTCTGCTCACTCCGTCGCCATCACAATCGAGCACTGAGGACGTTTGCATGGAATTTCGATAATTTCTTCTCTAATATTCACGTACATGGATAGCACACTTATGAGACTTAATTCAAAGTTCCTGTAGATGCCTCACAATAGTCACGGAAAGGTGATTACCTGTGGCGAAGAAGAAATTCGTTTGTCATTTGCATCCTGTGTGAATACTGCGAGATTTATTTCTTCACGTAGGTTGTTCTCTAAAGGGATTGGCCATGAAAATTATAGGATTCTTCATTCCAAATCGGCTATGTAATTCTCATTATCATGTGCAGCTTATCATTTGCATTAACATTTCACCAATAAATTGCAGATGCAGAGTCGGTATATAAATTGCCCTTAGTTATCTTAAAGATTTACTTTCAGAGGTTCAGGATTACTAAGTGTAAAAATGTTTGTTACATATTTCCTCGTATTTAGCTCGAAATAAATGTGTCTGATAAAACCTTGACGTCGTTCATATGCTCCAAGTGACTCTAATGCTCCCGGTTCAAATGACCCACTACCACCCTATGACGGCATGTATTAACAATAAGACAGTTTAGGGATGCCGTCCAAATAAAAAAACATATTGGAGTAGAATGCACGTGAAGGTAAAAGTGACTCAATTTCAATAATGTCGCTCTCTACACGCGGTGATAATAGTTCAACAGACCTGGATGTGGTGAGATGGTTTCTCTCAATAAAAAAGGCTTCTTAGCTTATTATAAATTCTTAGCATTACTGTGAAGTGAACCAGATGATGCGCTTGAAGATTGGATTGATGGATATAACTAAAATTATTGATTCCTGCAATAGTTTAACCAAGTGGAAACTCCCATAGCTCAGTCCAGTTAAACATATTGAAAAATTAGACCTGAAAAAGATGTGCTCAAGTGAAAGTAATTTTTTAATAAAATATAATTAAATTCAATATATTTTTTGCTTGAATTCGTCTTCTATATTCATGGAGAGTATAGGTTTCCGAACTTAGTTTCGACGGAAATCGGGTAATTATAATTTTTCTCTATTTGCTTAGGTTTATAAAAGAGCTTCTTGAGCTGAGAAATTCATTTTTCCAGGAAAATGCCTTATCCAGATCACTTTCAGTGACTGTAAGGGCTCCACCTACATCATTTAGGTGACGTTCTCAGTACTCTTTAAAGCAAAATAGAGCCAAAATGTCCCCTTTCAATGATTTCGACGGCTCGTGGATGACCTTCCAAAAGCTTTAAAAAACTGTGGTGGTTGGAAGGAACGGGAAGAAGTTGGAGTTGTTCATCGCGCCCCTAATAATTTTGACAGGCAATCTTTATCTTCGCTGTATGTTCCTGTCGTGTCCAGCTCTTTGATTGTGAACAGCACGTTTTTATTGAGCTTGTGAAAGTAAAGCCATATGCGGCATGGAAAAATACCCTTCACTTAGGTCGTGAAAGTTCGTGTAGTCATTAAGTCAGATTTAAAATCATCACACCCTGGCCTCCCGAGACCTCTTACCTAGGAAGCGTATTCTTAGCCACAAGCCTTTAGCCTAATTTTGCTTAATTCCACCTCTATCTCTTTGATCTTTTCAAAGGAAGCGATTATTTTGGCCGTTTCTTTTCCACACAATTGTCTGACCCGAGGTCAGAAGTCTCCGTCACATACTCATCTACAAAGCCATTAGTCTGGAGTAGCTCTTAATCTCTTGGCAAAATCTTATAGCGTATATTTTTTTGCATGAGCTGTTTCTCACCATGATTTTCCCTGCTCATCAGCCGCAGTCGTAAGTCAGAGCCTACCCTCCCACGATCAGACTTACTGGCAGCATGTCACGCGTGACTGTGTTACGTGTTATCTTTCTGCTTTTTTGCCAACTTTCCGACTTTTTTTCCACCATCCGAGAGACCTTCTTTGTAGATAGGTTTCCAGGAATTCATTTTAGTTTTACTAATTTAGTTTTCAGGAATTCCAGGATCAGATTTTACTACATTTTGGGGGGAGAACTCGTCAAGCATTATTCATTAATGTATAAAGAAATGAGCATGGGAATATACTTGCATTTTGAGGGTTTTGTTATTTTATTTTTGAAGATGTAGCGGTAGGTACTGAAACCGTTTTTCTCATATTTTTCAAGCAATGTTTTCATTCAAATTACTATCTTTCTTGGCAAATGAAAAATGAATCTGAAGGTAGGATTTGGATTATATAACCCTGTATAACTAAAATATCGACTAAAACTATATTATAAAGACGAATATATGTGTGTTATATAGTTGGAAATAGTTAAAGAAAGTAAACGTGTATCATTGCTAAGCAGTGTTTTGTAATCGATTTTGTGTTTCTTGGCCCGATTATTTCCTACCGACTCGGATTACACTTATTCCCGGAAAATATACGATTTGCATCTGTGGTTCAAAATGTTTGTTATTTTCGGTATCTTAGGAGCAGATTTTTTGAGAATAGGTACATGTGTATTTAAAAACGTAATTTCATGATTCTTCACTGACTGTATAATTACAGAAAACAAACATGCTGCGTACGCAGGTTTACAAGTTTAAAAAACATGTATTTACGCTCAAACAAACCGGATAAAGGGGAATGGGACACCGTTGAAACTACGGCATCATTTTTCACGTGTCGCCCTGTCTTCACTCCGTCTTCATCGCGGTCTGCGAGATACTTTGAACTCATATTTTATGTGTGTGCGTGAAATCATTCACCGGCAACGTGGAAATACCGTCTTTCACATTACCCAGATTAATTAATTTGGTATCTTCGGAGTGCGGTGGAGATTTCAAGCGAGTTCCTAACGGACCAGAAATTTAGTGATTTCACGTCGAAAGGGAAGCCCGCCCCATCCATCCCAACCTCACTCCGTGTGGCATAATCTTTGCCCCATGAACTCGGCTCATTTCGGACCCGATCCCGTCTTACCACCAGGGATTTTAGAAAGGAGGGGACGCGGAGGGAAAGGTATCAATGTACGGGTGGAGTTATCTAGAGTAGGACAACGACACCCTCCCCCGGCTTTAAAAGGCATTAAGGGAAAGGGGGGAAGAGAGAGAGGGGAGAGCCGGGTGAGCGGGGGTGGATGGGGTGGGGTGGGGGGGGGTTGGAGTCGAGGGGTTTCCTCCTCACCCCACGGGGAGGGGGAGTGGTCCCATTCGGATCCCACGTCGTCTTCGGCGGGGGAGGAATGAGAGTCCTGGGAGCCCATGGGATGAGTGCGATGCGTTATAAATTGGTCAGATGGGGAGGATGGCTCGGGAATCCCTTGCTTAAAAGTCCATTTCAGCACCTATCACCCAATCAGGGGAAAAGGAAAGGATTGCCCGCCGGTGAGAGCGGCTGGAGGAAGGGGTGGCGGGAGAGGCGGATGGGGGAGC
>LYUA01000562.1:53664-68965 GCA_002093875.1 Calopteryx splendens | reverse complement strand
AGTATCGAAAACAGTTCTCATTCTCGCAGTTGCCGCTAGAGGTACTGTCTGTGGTACAGTGCTGCCATCTCTGTCACATATTGACAACGAGTGTCCGCTCATTTAAAAAAAAACGCATGTTTCTGTTTCCAATCCGGAAAAAAAATTGAATGCCTTACAACTTGAATGCACCTCGTAGTGTAAGGTTTCACAAGTCTCTCGGTCCCTTATTTGTATGCATTCATTTTATTTATTATTGGAAGGCCTAATGCTCAAGAGTGCATCATTCCATTCATGATGCGGAATTATTCTCTTCAAGTAATCTTCAATTCGATTTTTAATGTAAAAGGTTGTTTTTGACGATGGCGTGGCATATAGCGTAGAAATTTTGAAGACATATGGTTCGACTTAAACTCCCGTTGTCATCTCACGCTTCTAACTGTTCCAATTCCTTAGCTTTCTCTGTAAACGAAGCCAATTGTCAATATGTCTAGTAGCTAGTTATGAAGTTGGAAAAAAGTATACTATACCTTTTACATAATTTTTTCTATGCTTATTTTATTGCTAATAAACTCGTAGAAGGAACACCATTTGAGAACTGTTGTCTTTAACGTATGCGACATTCTCATTTTGAGATCAGGAATGAATACATGAAGGCATCTATCATATGCTGTTTTTACATGAAATACACTGTAACGTAAACATTTTGAAATTAAAGATAGTACGCCCAAACTCAAAAGAATATCAGGAGTGCTTATGCGTGTATTAATGGGAATTTTCAAGCTAATATTTAACTTATGCTTACCTACATCCGCTATTTAGCTCCATGGCCATTTTATCGCAGCTGAAGAGTACATCGACTAACTTAAAAAATATTTGTAAGAAAATGAGGAGTTATGTAAGCGAGGAAAATAGAAGATATCCCATAATATTGTGAATTAAGTTTTATCTTGCTAAATATAAAAAAACGCCGTTGATAATTTTGCGTTGATGTTAAACGTTTCCCTACGACAGGTAGAAAAAATGTACGACTTTGTGCATTGCTATTGATAAAAACATTTTAAAAACTAGTTTGATTGTAAAGAAGTGCCCATATTCAGTTACACGTTTGAAAACATTATGAATAACCTGAGAAACGCTTTTAAAGAATAATATATGAAATGTATTTATTGAAATTTTATTGAAAATATTGATTCAAATATTTAATGGAATAGGTATAAAAGCCGCCCGGTTTTTCAAACTGCTGCAATAGAATACGTCACACTACACTACTTGCAACGGCAGCCTCTGTGGACACGCAGACAGCGTAGGAAGTTATATGGTTAGCGTACATCTGGTACTCTCTTCCCATTTTATTTGTGGTACCACCATCATCATAGGTAGCATGCCTGACATAGGTAGATCTTGAATGTTCCCTAACAACTGTTATGCACGTCGTACCGTGTGAACTTCTTTTTGTTTTACCTGCATTATTTCCTACTCCTTCATACCTTCTATTTACCTTCATGCCGTTCTAAAAGTCTCTTTTCTTCCTTTCTGCTCTCTGCTTAACCGACGTTCTCCCCTGCAACAGTATCTTTTAAAAATGCACCCCGCCCCTCAATTTCTCCTCCGCTCCATCTTTCTGCCTTATTCGATTTTCGTGGAAAAACTCCTCTCTTTTCCTGACATGTATAAAACTTCATCGTTAATCTTCCTCTCTACCCAATATATTTTTTTCATTTTCTCAATTCTTCTCCATACTCGTATTTCAAGGGCATCTAATCTTCTAACATCCTCTTGTCTTAAAGACCAAGTTTTTGATCCAATCCTCCTCTCCATTTTTTACGTTTTATATAACTTTTCCTTTGCGTCTTTACTCAGCTGCCTGTCACCAGTTCTCTTTTTGTAAATACTCCTTTCGCCAATTTCAACTCAAACATTCTTCTAATGTCCCGAATACCTACTATGGCCATTTTCTTCCAAAATACTACCCGAATATGTGAATTTGTTCCTCCGATATGTAGTTTATTGTCCTCTTACTTTAGCATTTAACTTAGCCATCGTATTTCTCGGGATTTCGGTCGTATTGTGATTAATCTTCATCCCATGCTACTCGCAGTGCTCCTGTAAAGCAATCAATAGTGATTGCAATCCCTTGGCTGTTTGAATGAATAAATTCCCCTTATAAATAATACCTCATTAACTCACCACCCGCTTTCATTCGCAACTCAAGACTTCCCCATTCCACCTGTAAAATTTCCTCAGAATATAAGTTAATAAGCGCAGGCGATTTCGGACATCCGTTTCTCTCCCTCGCCGCCATTGCCCATCCCGATTCTACCTCAGCCACTTGTGGTGTAGGAGAAACAATTATAGCCGCGAATCGTATCGGAATGTCAGCCAAAGGTTGCAAAATTAAAATAATAGTCCAGGGTATAGTCCGATTCAGAGATATTCTTTCTCGGAAGTTCGTTTTCTCCTTCGAGAATCCAGGACTACAACGCAAAAAGTGGTAAAAATATGTTAAGGGCTAATAGGTAATACTTATCTCCACTACTCAGACTTCCTTTCCGAATTCAGCGTTCTGGTCCCACCCTGTCCATCCCATTCCCAATAATAACCCATCGTGTCCAGTCATGGTTCATAACTTCCTGCACGGCATTAGGCTTCGGGGGATATTATGCCTAGCGCTGTCGAAGAAAATCTGAAAATGCAATCGAAAAAATTTCTTTCCTCTTCGGCAAACACCTCTCATGTAAGGAGGATTTTATGATAAGCTCTGCTGTCCTGGTATTTTCTGCTACATATCCTCGCTAGGGCTCATAGGGAATGGCACATGGAAAAGAACAAAACATTAAGCCGTTGGCATCAACGTGACCAAAGTGGCCAGTTGTCGGCCTGTGGGTGAATTTAGGAAAACAAAGTCAGGGAACGGGAGACGTATAATGGGGTTGAGGGTAGAAGAGATTGACCGAGAGAATGTGGTTTTCAGGAGAACGGGAGCGAAAGGAATGTAATAGGGGAAGGGGGCTCGGGAGAATCTGGCATGAGCCTGGGTGGAGGGAACGCGATGGGGTTGCGGGTCGTTGCGCAGTGGTTCATAATTGTTTTTTCCCTGAACTCGGGAGAAAAATGATGTCTTCCTTCCGACACCCTCTTGCAGAGGGAAAACTCTGCGTGGGTAGGGAGGGCAGATTTCTGGAACTAGGGGTACAGGGTGGAGATGAGGTTGCGTGATAGAGCTTTCTTGGCTGGTTCCGTGGAGAATATTTGGGATATGAATCAATTTGGTGGGGGGGGAGCGTGCTCAGAGAGTGCCGGGAAAATATATGGGTTATGTTTTGCGTGCAATATGATCTGTGCGTAACAAATTGCATGCACCTAGCCGGTCAACTAGCGATGTAGGTATCCGGTGCAAGTACCATTAAGTTGGGAGTAGAGAGAATGATGTTGATAATTACGCAACGACTTGAAACAACTTGCGCGTGATTTATAAATACTATTTTCGGGACTCAATATCTCTTTACAAGGATTTTAATACCTAACCATCTCGTACTGATCGTGGAAAAAATAAGTGCTTTAATTGTCTGGGTTTGGCATTTCTTTCATTTTTTTTCGTGACTCGATCCGAAAATATATAAGTGGTGCTGCGGATAAATTCCTATATTCAGAGTTCAACTGATCCACTCGGATTGGAAATAATAATAATATCCTTCTCGGTAAAACTTCCACTGTGTACTCGGTACTCAGTTATGAAATTATTGAAGTCTCCTCTGTCATTGGGTCATCGCAATGTGATGACCAAGGGATTGGTGCCGGTGTGGCGAAGGGGTAAGGTGTCAGTGCGTGTTTCAAGTCTCCTACATATCATCCACCTTCAAGGCCATTCCATCATCCTGCGACACTCGTACCTTTCTTGCGTGATGTCACGCGGAATAGGCCAGGAGTAAATGGCAGTCAAATAGTTTTACTGCCCACGCATGTTTTTCAACCAACCCGTTGTTTAATAGGAGTGGATATTTCGTAAATTTCAATTCGTGCGTCATGAGGGAGACGCCTGAATTGGATTTATTTTGTAAGATGGCTTTAGTAGATTAGACTCATTTGGTAAATAAGCTTCCCTCAGAGAGAGAGAGAGAGAATGGTGTGGAAGTGAAGACTTTTAGAAACCCGGGGCAAGAGCCTGACAGCTCTTGGGACCAGTTTATTCCTTGTCTCGGTTTAATCACCATGATGAATTTCATCCGGTTGCTGTTACACACTTCACTGAGTTATGCATTGAGGTTTGCTCAAGAACATTGAAGTTTACGAAAGGCCGTCTAAAATTTAAGCAGTAACATTTTTTCTCCACAGTCGGATTTCCATCCTCCTTTCTTTATAGGATTCAGCTTGTTGAGTATAAATTGTGTAGGAAAAAGAGTTTGGAAAATATAAGTACACCACTGGTAATGGAATTAAAATAAATGCGTCGATCGTGTAATCCATTTTTGTATCACTATTCTTGCTCATGATTAAAAAAAAGAATCTCCTGCCTTTAACAGAAAAACTTTAAAAATGTTTCAATCAGGAGAATATTAAGGTAGGCTAAAAGTACCATTTTTAGTCAATACCCAGGATTCCACAGTCTATAAGTTCACTGAACTCCCTTAGATTAATGGAAAATCATTACCTACTGATTCAGTGATTTATATGTAAACTTCCTTTAATTAACATTCATTGTGATAAAAGGATGAATTTTATAAAATAATTATTGAAAATTAAGTACTTACAACTTCAAATTTTAAGATATTCAACTTCCTCTCAAAGAGCCTTGTGCTCCCGCTATTCTGGGAGATGAATTGCATTAAAATGTTAGGAAATCAGAATTGACTTCTTTTATGGCTTATATTTGGTTGCACTTCAAATTTGTGAGCAAGAAATAATACAAAAAACCTTTTTATTTCATATTTCAAATAAATTGAATATTATTGAGGTCGCCATGAAGTACGCATTTCAATGGGATTAAAAATTATAAAGATACTGGAGTGATGGAATCTCTCTGATCCATAGAGTGCGATGCTCCAAACGAAGGTTTTGACGTACTGCTATAGACTGTATTCCTTTTTATTGACATAAACTCATGGAGTCGTTTTCTATGCATACATTCTACCTATTCGTTTTTTAATCAAATTTGCTAGATCAACATTTTCAATATAATATATTCAGATATTCCTCCGGATATTTGTTTTTTTGCTACACCAACACATCAATGTTTTTAAAAGCATTACAGTTATACAAGTCCTTCGGTTAAACGGTGTGACGCCGTGTTAAAATTGACCCTTTCAGCATACGAGGCTCATATTTTTGGAGAAAAAGCGGTAATCAAAGCGGTGTAAACGCAAAAATGTATTTTCCCCCCTCATTCAACCGTCTGGGACTCGAATTTGCTGCATGCCCAGCTACTTATATCCCATGTGTGTATTTCTTCCGTTTACTCTTCGGAAATCGAGAGAAATACGATTTTTGCAGCAAAATGAATATAATTCAATGCCTACTCGAGTTCCTCCCCTGAAGAAAACTCGATAACCAACTACTATATGTGCTCCCCTCAACGGCTCACTTAAATGGATTGACGATCAAAGAGCGCAAGGAGCCTCATTCCACCCTTATGACCTCCAACGACGAGAGGAAGAAAATATCTACAAAAAAATGAATCACCCCTGCGCAACATCCGGTCCATCTCCGCATTCTTATGTCCGGTTTCAATTACCATCCCACCGGTCACCGTTACGTACCATCGTAAGCGTAGAACGGCGTCGGAAAGCACGTTCTTACCATAGTAAGTCATATTTCCAACCGCTGCCAAATTACCATCGTAAACGCTGTTAGCGCGGGAAAAGGATATGTGGATTGAAACACGCTAATCAACAAAGGGAGATGCGTAGAGACAAAATGGCCGAGAAGGGATGGAGGAATTGGACGAGGTCTTGACTAATTCTTCTATTTCGAAAATTTGGTAGATTCAATGGGATCGGGATGGCATGGTAAACAATTTCAAACTTTAGGAATTCTCAATTTATAAGCAACTATTCTTATTGGTGCGGGCGAGACATAATAAATCTTCTCCGATCACGAAAGATCAAACCTACTGCTACGGAAAATAATTATCAATTTTAAAGGCACAAAAATATCATCTCCGTTTAATTTGAAAAAAAAACATTTAAAAATTAATAAAACAAAAAAAATATGCATGTGTTCCACTTCCATCCGAGGTTGGATTCAAGCCATTCACTTGCTCATGATCAGCTTCTTAAAGAGGGGAGCCCTTGAGTTACGATGGTAATGCAAGAGGGAGTGGGAAGTGGGCGTGTTCTCTGGTTGCGTTGGCACGCACTATTTTAGTGGAAACCGGGCGTTACAAACAGTGACAACCAGATGGCTGAGGGAATGCACCGCGGTTTTAGAAAATACATAATTCAAATGATAAAAATAGGAAATGGGAGCGATAAAGGGAAATGGTGGAGACTTGGATCCGAGAGAGGCGGAGGGGAGAGGGAGGAGGGGAGGCGAGGGTGGGAGAGGTAAGGTCGTAAAAGGGAAAAGTGCATAAAAAGAGTTTCTTCCTCGCTGCTGGGAACTTGTGGGAGGATCGCTGAGGCATAAAGTGCAGGAGGGAAGCGGGAGGGGAGGCACTGAGGCTCGGAACGGCACACCGGGGTCGAGAGACAAGAATATCGTCCTCCTTTGGAGTTCGAAGGAGGGTAGGAAATCCGCATGTGGACCCCGTGAAGTCATCACGATGAGGTAACATGCCATGGAGGGGAGAGAGTCAGTTTTGGGGGGGGATGAAGGGAGGGTGGGGTGCGGCAGGCAGGGGGACGATGGCGAGGGTCAAGGAGCCCCCTGGAAAGAGGGAGGTTTTGATGGTTGAAAGGGACAGGAAGGCCGATGGAAAAAAATATACGGGTGAATTATTTCCGCCATGCAGAACAAGAGGAAATATAGTCATTCCGTTGGATTCCTTTTAATGGCCGAGAGGAGTTTAGTTCAGACTTCGCAAGATTTTGGGGTTAATTCGTGTTTGTCACAGGATGTTTCCCGCAAAACTTAACGTGCGTCTGCCTTTTTTCTGGCGTTGAACAAAATTCTCCAGCGCTCCCGCTTTTTTATCTTGTCAGTCAATTAATGATATTACTTATCTTTAAGTTTTTGACGTATTTTCTCAATATTTGGCTTGCCTAAGAGCATGTCTTATTCTGTTGAACATAAAAGGAAGGATTAGTAAATTATATTAAGGTGACTTTTTTTTCATATTTTACTGTTTTTCTGTGCAGAAATATTACCATAGGTAGCTTAGAAAATGATTTGCTTTTGAGCTCAGATTTCTCATTAGTATTCGGAGAAATTGATTTTAATTGCTAGCGTTTTCTTTCAAATAAAAGGCTCACTTCGAGGGGTTGGTTGAAAAGAAATCATATATAGGTCTGAATACGTGGAAAAATGGAATTTATGGAATTAATGAATTCCTCACTATTTAGCATGATCCTGGTAATTTTGTAATCACCAAAAAGGCAAGGAAAAATGCCCCTTTACTACCAGAAATGACACTCACTATGTACGCATGCTTATTTTCTACATTGAAAAATTAAATTTAAAATATCTCCTTTAACATTTTACATGAGTTTTTTTCCTGGCCATCAACTCACACATATTCAATGAAGAGGACTGAAGTGAGGAATTAAGATCATATGAACCACAATTGCATTGAATTTTCATCAATTTTACCCGTTAATAATAATAATAATAATCGGATACCTCGTTTTTGTTGAGAAGACGGTGCTTTATGTAGACCCTTTTGCGTTGGCAGGTGTGTATAAGGGCAAGTTCTAATTATTACAATTGTATTTTTTATTTATTTATTTTTATTTTATTAAATACTCTGGGTACGAAATCCCCTGAAGCAATGAAATATTTTACATCACAATGTGTGAACAATGGTTACATTATATTATGAAGGGATTAATAGCCATAGCAATGATTAGAGAATTATTAAAAATTCATTGAAACTCGAAATCGAAACACTCGGATAATGAAAGTAAATCAATGTTATAGATGGGTACCTTCCTTCAAATAGAAGACAAACGATGCATTGTTACTAAAGCAGGCACAACAATAAAGGATCAAAGTAAAGATAAAGGTCAAGGGAGGCACTACATGTGAAGGAACAAAAAGAAGAATAGGTATCTAATATAAATATATCTATGTCATGAATGAGTTTAAGTTCTGGGATCCGTTTCATAAAAGATAAAAAATAATAACCGTTACGTGACTTTGCTTGTAACCATTGTCATTGATGATTGTTATGGCATAGCTTTTTTCTTGCAATTTAAAAAAATATAACGAGCTGAATCACATATAGTATAATGGTGTAAAATTTGCGAGTTTTAACTTTCAATATTCCATTTTCTGTAAACAATTTCAAGTTGAAATGAGAAATTTGCAAAGTTTGTTACTTTCCAAAGTTTAACGCTATCGTGAAGTTGTAGTTAGGTTTTTCTGGCCCTTTATACGGTAGCTAACCATATAAATTTACGCAATAATCCCTCTCCGTTTCTTCCATCCGTCCCGTTTCGCCAGAAAGTGCTAGAACTGTTAACGCGGACGATATTTTGCCTGAAAAATAAGTTTCTTTTTCCACGTTTCAATTTTCACCCTATTACACCGGGAAGTTTAAGGGTTCCCTTAAATAAGCGATGGTCCCCTGGATCCCCTCCTAAATCTTAAAGACGCTGCGGTGAAGGCGCGATCTCGCAGGGAGGGGAGGAACGGTAAATAATGCAGCATGCGACAACATTCCTCGGAGTGAGGGGGAGAACCGGAGAAGGCGGAGTGGATCTCGTGCCATATTTTCAGTGAGAATCCGAGGAGAAAGGCAAAGGAATCAGATTTACAAAAGGGAGAATTTGCGAATCTCGGACTCTCAACCACTCACAACCTTCCATTAGTAAATTAAAGAATCCCTGAACGTGAAAAGGCTATTAACATGATCTGCATAAATATTGTCAAGCACTGTGTATTATTGGGCTTTCATTCCGTGATGTGGGGTTTATGCTCTTTATAAATTGCTATACATTTAATGTTATCCCTATTTATCTATTTTATATTTTCTAGATAGCTTTGTAGGGCATTTATATTTTGTAAATGACATAGTAAATACATAATAAAACTTTTGTCACTAAGTAAACCGACATAAAATTATGATACCAAAGTTCAAAGCAGACTTTCCTGCAGTGCTTGCTGCCAATACCTATGCCTAGAAATGTATGAATTTCACAAAATTGCTATGGTTTTTCATGCCATCATCTAAAGTTTATGAATCTTCTCATGAAATAACTCTGATTTTCAATTGGTTGGCTATAATTTCACTACTATAAACAACAAAATTATTAGTAGAGGTGGACAGTCGAGTCATTTTTCCGATTTTCGTTTACACTTTACGTTACGAAATTACACGGTTTCAGCACATAAACGGATAGTGACATTATTTCATCACCCCAGAGTGCCTTAGTATAATTTCAAAATCCGCATAAGAAAGAACTGATCAGTGGGAAAAAGTCAGAGGGACACATTCGAGGCAAAATAGGCTCAAAAGATTAAGTCGAAAAAGTGGGGATTTCGGATGGCTAAAATGTAGATTAGTGTCCGTTTTTCGCTGTATTAGTTGCCAACGCTGCTATTTATTCTTCTATTGAATTTTCCTCTATGCTTAACCATTTTTAAGGGTGTTGCACGAGTATAGAAAAAAGTTTAAACTTGGCTGACTTTCAAGCGTGGCGCGTAAGTACCTCCTGTCCACTAATAGTCACAATCATGCGATTGAACGCCGCTTAGAATTGGTTTTGACGCATTAATGATGATGCATGCACCGCGCATGTGCAGTACCCATTTTACCCCCAAAGTCCATTAGGAAAGGGCTTACTTATATTCTAAGCTTCTCTTTCTTTCTTTTGGCCGATTTCTTTATTGCCCCTCCCTACGGCGGCAGTAGGAGGAGAAGGGCTCAGAATGAGGAGAAAATCGCTAGGTTAATGGCGTGGAAGTTCCTTAAAGGGGATATGGAAATCCGAAGTGGTCCCCATGTCACTTATGAAGGCATTTTTTTAAAAATAAGACTCTCAGGGCGTATTTCTTTTCCTTCTCTCTTGAGATTCCTTACTTTTTCCTGATATTTTTCTCGGGTATCCGTGAATGTATTACAGCTCAACATCCTCGTAGAATTTTTTCTCGGACTGCATTTGACTACATGATTTAAATTTACTATGGCTGTTCTCTAGTTGATTTTTTTTTGTTTCATAATATTTAACTACATGCCTGAGCTTGTAAAAACGTTGCTACTTCAATATTCAGTATTCTTGTTTTCAGGAAATTGCCTAAGCCCTGTATTCATTTTTCAAACAGGATGGGTGCATTTTCAGGGAACTAGGTGTGGTAGCTGGCGACTGATATTATTAAGCAAGTATCAAATTTTAGTACGATGTGTACTGGGAAGTACCACAAGAAAATATTTCAGTACATGTCACTGTATAGTTAAAAAAAATACTTTTACTGCGCTGCCTTTTCCCATTGTCCGCGTTGACGTGTAAAGATTTATTTCGATCATTCTAAATCAATATAATCGCGATGCATCGGGATGATTTCTTATAAAGATTGTATTCTTCATATTTATTTGACATTAGTTTATTTGAAAAGTGTTTAACTTCCCGTATCTCTCTTACCCATCCCCTGTTATAATTGGGATGACTTCATAAGTCTATTTCTATTTAATTTTTTAAGGGTTACATTTTGAAAATTATTCATGGTTATAATCAATGTTGTAACTATGACAGATGTACCAGATTTCATTGTCTACTTGGAAATTATCACCTTGGGAAATCACCAATGTTACTCTGATTAAATTGTTACTCTAAAAAAAATGTTGTTTGAAGGATCTGGTTGGTGCGGCGGCAAGTGTTTTGGCTTCCCACATAGAGAGGGTTCAGGTATGGACACCAGCGGTGGTATAATTTTGAAGTGGTATCCCGTTCCCCACTTGGGTGTCTTTTGTGGTCAGCTCCTAAGTACCTACTCCGTCCGTCGGGTGGGGTGATAAACTGTGGAACCTTTGGTACCTTCCGTTAAGGATAGGCTAATGTTAACGCGGGGTTTCTCCCTACCCTTTTCTTCCTCCGGTCCCTGAAAATTATACCTCTACCAAAATTAGCCACATGTACGGCACAAACTGCCTCTGCTGCTGGTCGCTTCCCCTAATGGTCACTACCGTCCACTGCCGTGGTTCTAGACTATTCATTTATTTGTACAGCTCACCCGCTAAATATATGATTTGGTAACTTGGAATTTCGTACCCTGTTGATTGAAATGAGGGATTTCCTAAAAATCTTAATGCAAACTCAAATAGTTCGTGGCTCCCCGAACTGCGATGAGAACGTCACATTATACATGTGATTAATTCTTTGATTTAAAAAAAGTGGCATTACGGGGATAGAATTTTCAGAATACCGCCTACGCTGCATAGGTACATATTCCACGGTCGGGAATCTCTTTGCTGCTGATTTCACTTTTGTATCTGATTTAAACGGTCAGGGAGTTGACTATTCGTCTCCTCTCGTGAATTTTCAGCTTTGCAACTTTGATATCATTCCTTAATTTAATAATTCAGTGTTTTTATTTAACTTTCCCTAACGTTTGACTGGCATATAACAGTTTACCTAAAAATTTTGCGAAAATATGACGATGAAAAAGTGGCAATAAACTGCCGAAATGGATTTCTGCGCACTGTTCCGTGAGCAACAATTGAATGCATTTTCCTCAGTGTGGCAGTCCCCCTGGCACCCTAAGTGATTGCTATCCACTTAGTAAAATTGTCGTACAAACCGCTCGTTAATATTCATTTTCGTGACTCTCAGAGTTTTGCACGTTTCTGTATCGTGAATCGATTTTTCCTCGCTAATGAACATGTCAAAATGGTAATTTCGTGTTGGATCGACTGCATACTCTGATAGATTAAGCATGCTCCCTCGGCGACCTCAAAACGCGTTATTTTTTTGTTCACAAAAGGATATAACGTTTCTGATAGCATATCTATTTCCTAATTTCATTACGTTTTCCAAGAGCACTCGACAAACCTTATTTTGAACCCTCGCCACGGCATTCCGGAGTGCTCCTCTTTCTCAATAACGCGCATTGTTTGACTTTTCCTTATCTGGTGGGTGCAATTACGCCACGCAGTGGGGGGCACTCCACATGGAGATAAAACGTGGGACCTGATAAAAAGCGGAGGAAGGAAACTTGAGGAAGTCCACGCGGAAGTGACGGGGATTGTGGAACGGGGAGGGAAGAGGAGGAGGGGGAGGTGGTGGGAGAACAGGGCAAGGAGGGGAGGGGGAGAGAGGGAGAGCAGGGTAGGCGCATGCAGGGAAGCGTCCCTTCGAGAACACTGTCCTCCCTCGGAGCATAATGAACCCTCCGCTGACTTTAATCGAATTCCGAACGGTATTCCTGTAATAAGCTTTCGTGGTCCCCCTTCTCGAACTCCCTCCGCTCACTCTTCTTCCAACCTCTTCTCCTTCCCTATTCGCCCGTCTCCGTGGCCTCTCGGGAAAACTTCGCATTCCTCAAGGTCTCTGTCGTGATTCTTGTTTTTTTTTGTACGGCTTGCAGAAACTGTTGGAAACAAAAAAAAAGGATGAGGGTAGGAAGCGGAGAGAAAAGGTATGCGCGTGGATATATCGTCGGTGAGGAAGGGCACTGGGAGATAGTTTATGAGAGAGGAAAACCCAATACTTTCGTTCAAATGTGAGATATAATTCCTCATATTGTTTGTTTCACAAGTATCGCACGGACCCATTTGAAATTTTACCTCGGGAAAGCTCGTACTCTCCATAATAGGATTCTTTGAATGCATTCTGGTGTAGTGAAAGTGGTTGATTCTTCATAGTTAGACATTTAAAATTAGAGACAATCTTATGTTACCCATTTAACTAGCTGTATCCCTAATTTTTATTTCTACGCATTATTTCATTCTTGAACGAAATTAAGATGATAAAATTCCTTCAATAATAAATCGGATTTCGATGTGCACGTACACATTCAGTTTCCGGGAGATATAGCGTTTTCATTTCAGAAATAACCAAGTGCTTGTTAATAATACACTGCAATCATTTATTTATTTATCTGGAAAATGTAGTAACGCAATGCGTTATTGTCATGAATTAAATTCCAATGGCACAACACTCTTCAGTGTAATTAACAAAATCACGTATTTCTCAACTCGTTGTTACACTGGCCGTTTATATCTGCATAATGCCTACCTATTCTTGATGTGTACCATTTATTTAATCTTGGCTTGTGTTAAATTCCAGGAAACACTAGAATCTCATATCTTAGGAACCCCACGGTAACTCTTTTTTTGTATATTTTCGCTGTTGAAACATAAAAAATATAAGGAGATGAAAAACTTATACTTATAGAAACTATCCAGTTAAAATAATTTTCGATAAAATAACTTGTGCGCCATTACTACCCATTCCTCTATTTACCATTACCAAAAGGGTTAAAATCAAGAAACCCTAAGGGTGCAATAAAAATATGCATAAGTGTCCTGGAGCTGAACTTTGCGTGATCTAGCAATCTAATATTCTCAGAATTAGGGACTAGTTACGGTACCAGATCCAAGGTAAGTACCGAAAAATACCTAGAGTACTATTGCCAATGTCTTTGGTACCTACACCTGAAAACTTTAATAATTTCTTAGTAAGTTCACAATAAGTAGCACAGGCTGGTACCGGTGTCTAGGTACCAATCCAGGTGTCTTGTCCTTGGTACCGGCACGTGGGATTACTACCCTCGGTAGTTATTGGTACCGACGTGCCACTACCTACTTTTCCTCCTCTAGGTGACAACCTCTGCCTCCAGCTGCGTCCGGCTATTGAATGGTATCTTAACCAAATTAGAAATTGGAGACTGGATGATAGTAAACTTAACCCAAGGACAGAAGAACAAGAAATTATTCATGTATTGAATCATTTTCACTTTGCTTAACAATAAAAATCAAATAAGGGTACCTGGGACTGTCTTTACTCCAGGAATTCCATCATTAAGTTCTGAGATGACGACATGAAATTTGTTCAAGAAAGTTAAGTCACCAATCAGATTTATTCGGACAGTTATTTATGATAATTTTGAAGTAGAGCTCTGTAGTTATATGCTTTTTAAACGGAAATTATGTATGAGGTATGTAGCGTTTTGTATGAGGTCATAGGTAATTATGGCATTTTATATATATCTGCAACGCTCTGTTCAGGCTTTTGTCTTTCGCAAAACTTCCGCAAAGAGGCTTATAACTTCTTAAAGTATCTTAGAGTTATTTCGACAAGACTAAACATAAGTAGAAAGCATATAAATGTCACGTTCTTCCACCTATTACGATAAACCAACTATACCTCCATAAGTTTAAAGCATAAATTATAATAAACTAACACCATAAAGCCATTCCCTGCTATTCAAATTTAATTACTCCGAATAATTTTGCAGTAACTTAGTCATATTTGTCATCAAAAGTGTTATTTCTTCTACCAAAATTTATAACTAGACAGATTTCGGCCCTTTATTAGAATGTAAGTATAATAACTTCTCCAATTTTGCAGAGATCTCGAAGCCTGAAAACGTCCTATCATCTTTAAGTTAAAGTGTGATCAACCTACGGATAGTCAGCAAAATGGTGAACAATTACTATGCAAATTATACTTTTAATCTGAAGGACGTAATTCTGTTTCTTTGATGATAATATCCGGGGCTCTCTCCTTCAACTTGAAACGAACATTTCGGGTACCACTCTCGGGGAGCAAAAGCCTTCCGGAACCAAGGTAAACTGGAATAGGTGTAATTTATCCTTATATTGACCAAAAACTCGTGGATGTTTCGGAGAAAACGACTGAACCTGCACGGTGGAACGAGAGTAAAACGTGAGGGTTGATGAAATCCACGGATGGAGGAGGACGAGGTGCGTGCGGTATGTGCATCGGATTGGGAGGAGGGAATCACGGCAGTGTAAAGACCGGGAGCGGCTATTTCGAGTCCCGCGGGTGCGGAACCCCGAGATACGGAGGGACTCGGGTGGAAGGAGGTTGGGGGGAAGCAATGGAAGGACAAGGATGTGTGAAGGGAAGGAGGGAGGGGAGGCGGAGGATAAGTGTTTGACCCAATATCGCTATCGGATGGCTGTGGGCACGTTGCCAGAATGAGGCCCACCCCCCCCACCCCGGGATGTCCCCGTCCCATCCCGCGGCCACGCCTCCCTCTCACC
>LYUA01000561.1:349885-361558 GCA_002093875.1 Calopteryx splendens | reverse complement strand
ATGCATTTTAAAAATCCCCCCAAATTTTTTATTCTCCCCCAAAATTTTTTTCTATGGCACAACTTGCACCATACATCCCCCGTGGGCGGCCCTGATGATGTCCATGTAATATTCATGTGGTATCCATTTCTATCTCATTTTACACAATTGACTTTGTGAAATATTTGCCTTAAGGTCTCAGCTCGACTGCATCTCAGGGCTATTATTGTTAAAATATTCTCCCGTGCTCGCACACACAATTTATAAAAATTGATTGTTACATTTGTTGAGACAACTTGAGTATTATATGAATCTTGAGTTATAACAATATTGCAGTTAGCACCTTCAGGTCAGAAGTAAATTTTACTCAGAGAACCTTTTGATCCGATGATGGCAAGTACCATGCGAGTTGAGCAAAACTATAGTCTCAGCAATACTATCCAGGGCAGATGTAGACCTGAAAAACCCAGACCTAGAATCTAAACCACCGAGTTGAGCCAGACAGTTGAGCTCACCTTGTGCTGGGAATATTGAGGCATGTGAAATGTCCATAGCATGCTAAATTCAACATTCGAGGATAAGGGAATCAGGTTTTTCCTCCTTCTCCTGCCTTAATTACCTAGAAAATCACGTAGATTGGATTTAGCTGATGGTTTTCCAAGGCATCAGTCAGATTGAACCTGAAACCCTCTGGTAAGCCTAGCCAGCCCAACCCTAAATCTGGCCCTCTTCATATGAGGAATAATTCAAAAGTAAGCTTTCCATAATTCTGCTCTATGTGGCTCTGATATATGAAACCAGAGAGAAGTATTGAGTAATAGTTATTAAAAAATTAATATTTTCCAAAACTAATACTGGCACCTGTTACTCATAAGAACCAAAACCGTTGGAATATCAATCCAGACTAATTAAAAGTCACAAATTTATAGTTAAAAATGGCCAAATAGTAGGCCATAATCCATAGTCATGACATTGTATTTATAAAACCAACTCAAATTTACTGAAGAATATATAGAAAATGTTGATGACATGTATTTATGAACATTAACTACTGTTAACTACTGCCAAAATTTTGTTTTCCATGAACCAAGGGGACTTAGGTATGGAGGTACAAAAATAGAGAAAAAACAAATAAGATGATTTATGCCATAATTTTTTACGTCCATAGCCATTGAAAAAAACAGTTGCTGTGAGCAATGATGGCACTTTTGGGAAATTATTACGGCGCCGCTCAGAGTGACGTTGGAACTCAAAGGGTTAAACCTGAATACATTAAAATTAATCACTAAACCAAATTAAAATAAATAATTTTTTTCAACGGTCTCGGTGATGGAAGGGTAACATCCTCGACTATCAAACCAAAGGTTGCATGTTCGAACCCTGCTTAGGTGGACATTCACCCGCCAGCTTCCTGCCTTCTCAAATTTCCCCCTACTCTTCCTCACCATGCCAAAACTCCCTCATTTGCCTTCCTTTCGATCGATTAGGTAATGTTTCCATTCATTTCCAAGCTGATACTCCCATAAGTCAACTGTGCAGTCTACACTTATCTTCTTGATCAAGAACTATGTTTCAGATCTAAGCAAAACTACGCTCTACATCCAAGTTTTCACAATCATTTTCTTTATATATGTACTTAATGTTCCCATCATCAACTCTCTCCTCCGTCTTGTAAAATCATCTTTACCTAATGAAATCCTTTTTTTAAAAGAAATTAGGCATAATGGTACACTGAAATGTATTATATCATACTTCAGTACTTACTTGGATCTTCTTTCTGAACATAATATGACCAAACTTAAGGAAAGAGGGAAAATTACACCTGATATTTTTGTATAAGATTACAATTTACCTATTCAAAATGGCTTCATCTGTAAATTTTTATTAACACCCTATGGCGTCAGTACACCAAATACATTTCATTTAAGTCATCACAATTCCTAAGTTGTATTTAATTGCCACATGAAATTCAGAATTCATATTAGCCCATTATTTTGATTTCAGTGAGCCATAATATAATTGTACATGATGTAATATTATACATAAAAATGCTAAATCATTTTAATGCAAGTATTTAATTCCAACTATCCTCCTATTAATCTTAATAATCCTCACACACATCTATTCTTAATAAAATGAATCATTTTTTAAGCATAAAAATATTAAGGATAGCAGATAACAAAATACAAAATTAATAGGAAGTTAGGGAACTTGATGCTTTTAATTACCTGCAAATGTGAACTTCACTGATCTCAGTGAAATATTGAGAATAAAGTTCTTCTTATGGCATAAAATTTGTAGGTAATTGATGCATGATATTTTAAATGGTCTTATTCATTGATATTATTGATTTCTCTTTCATAAATCAATAGAACCCATTTTAAAAGTTTTAATTTCTATGTTATTCTATTAATGTTGAATGCATGCACTGACTTTACTTCACAATGGTAGGAACAATCTTGATAGTACCTACCAATGATTAGATACCAGCATCTACTTACACACAGATTTAAGTTAGACTTAATCTAAACTATTTAATCTAATGCTAATTTAAGATATTCACTTACATTTACTTAAGATGGAATTTAGGCTAAAAATACAGATAAACAAAAATTTATTAATTACATATTGAACCATCTGTTAATGAATTATAAGGCAGGTATGCACATAAGGACATTTCACTATGATGTAATCCATTCCATACCTTACTCAAAATATTAAATTATATAAAAGTACCTGTAAAGATGGGTATGAAATGGCCATATGTATTGACCACAGGAGAGAAGGCTTTGAAGAAGTTATCAAGAGAATGGCCCAACTTAGTTCCAAAATAACCTCCGCCATAGGTAATAACAGCTTCAAAATTTTCATCTGAAAAATAAATGTAACAATTAAATACCAATAAAATGTTCCCACATGTAAGCCAAAATCTATCCTCTCCTAATACAATATATTTTCTAAGCTAATATTCTGTTATATTGCTATTTTTTAGAAAATATAACTTATTAAACAAAATAGGTGTGTATAAATTCTGTCAAAGCACAGTATAAACTTCCACCAACAAACTAATTAACCAACAACTAATATAATATTGCATACAAGTCTTCAAAATTTGCCAAACCGTATTTACTCTAACATTTAAAATGTCTTCCTAGTTTCCTTTCTTAAATTTTACAAACCAATTAAAATACTATATTTAGTAATAAACATATAGTAGAAGTGTAAAATCTATATTCAATGAATAAATGAGGAACAAAGATTTTGTAATATTTGATTGCAACAAGGTTTTCCACGTCATCGATCCTGGTTGTTAGCATTTATGGTAGGAAACTTCCCGTGAATTCCCTACAGTCATTTCACACTATTTTTCTTTGGACACAAAATTAAAACAAATCCATTGTACTTACATACAACTCCATATACTTTCTTTTATAACAACGCCTTTTTCTTCACAAGTCTACCGTCTTACGCTTTCGGCACAACACCTCAAAAATCTAACTACAACAGCCACGTTTCGCCACAGCACCACGACGCGACTCAGTGATTTCAACGATTTCAACATTCCCGCATTCCACGCCACTTAGCCTCAACCCCAGTGTTAGATATTCACCTGTTATAACCATTCACTAGTTTGTATCGGCAGTATCATAACCCAAAATAACTATAATCCTTTATATTAATCATAAAAATAATAATAAAATTACAAAATAAATGGTTACAAAAAGTGAGTCTGCGAAAATTGCTGTTGTTTTCACCGCCATGTTTAAACCTTGTTATCTTAACTCTGGTTTGCTCACTAGCCGTGGTAATTAAACTAATTCATTCATCCATAAACAATATATAACCTATAATTTTTCAGTTACTTCAAGTGGAATGAGGTGAAATAAATATAAAACAGGTGAGTGAATATTGGAATAGATGTAGTTCTCCATTTTCGGGTGCCATATGAAGGATTTCTATTTTTAACATGATTGAGACCGAGAAACTTTCACCGAACAATTCCTACTTCTAGTCACAACCCCAACGACTCATACTTTCACGAACCTTCGTGGACCCTCGGGATTGAGGCAAGGTCACTGTAAGGTCTTTATGCTGTCATTTCGGGGACATTGCAACCTCCAAGCTCCGAGTGAAAATGGCACTGCATAACATAGGGTTGGTTACAACTATACATATAAAGTAGAATTTTAATCGAAAACCTTTGACAATGCTAAAAAAGTTGCAAAGATACTAAAGTTTTACCACCACTCTGATAAAAACAGTTTTTGATCGGAGTTATAGCGATATTTCTAAGGAAGTTATTCAAATTTTACCGTAAGGAATGCATCGTGCGTGTTGACGTGTACGTAAAAGCATCTTACGTGTTGATAAATATTCTGGTACCACTCATGAGTGATGAAGGTTCACTTAAACGGTAAATGGTTGTTTCCCGGATTGGTATTAACATCTACTCTTGCTAGAAAAAAACACCAATTACTTCTTGTGTGTCTATGCTGCTGATTTGCCTATGATGCATTGATTATTTTTTTAACTTTTGTCATAATGAAGTGGAACATTCAGTCGTGTTTTCGTAAATCCTCGTTTGTGGAAACGCTGTGGCACAGGTAATACTACCACGCAGTCAACACTAATAATACAGCTTTCATCACAATAGGAAGTCTATCGATTAAAGATATGTGAACTTCTAACCACTTTCCCCTTGCCTAAATTCCTGCTATTCCGACAGAATTTCCTTATTCCGCCCTTCCCACTTTCTACCAACCAGGTGGCGTACCCAGGAAATGATTTCGGGGGAGTGGAGTTAGGTGCCAACTGTGTGTGAAGCATTTATTCCTCCCGTCCTAAAGCTTTAATGGTATATTTACCATTAGCTGTCTTGGTACTTCAGTGTCTGTTGCTATTTTAAAAATGAAAATTGCACTTTACGTGGAAAACTTACCTAGAGTTCTCAACTTAGCCAAATATTCTTGTGGGAGTAAAATTTAGGGTTGGGGGCCTAGAACCTACGAAGCCCACCCCACCTCCTGGATACGCCACTGCTTTCTACTAAGCTTTATGTATTAAAAAAAAAGCCAATTCCTTCGTCCCTCTATCCCGTGTATCCAACATTGCCCCTTCCATCACATCCTTCAACATCCCACCACACTATTCTTATCTCATCCATCTACTTCTTCTGACTTCTTCCAATTTCCTCTGACAACTTTCTTTCTCTCCTCACCACACAGAAAACGCAATTGTTACTACGTAATCTATCCATATTTTTTTCTCCATTCTCTCATTTCAAATACCTCGAAAGAGTGTAAAAAAAAGTTTCATCGCCTGATTCCCTCCCATTTTTGAGTGATTATTTCCCAGTATCTAATTCTCCTAATACCTGCTATCACGGCGCCAGTGCATGCGAGAGGTGACCACTGTAAAATGGCGAAATCGATTGCCCTTTCAAGGACGCATGGCAACGAAAACGGTCGGATTATTTTAATTTTTCATTTCAGAAATTGCAAATAATTACGTCCCCAAAAAATGCCAGTGAGGCAAGAGGAAAATCATACCGAATGGTATTTAATGGTCGTTCTCCATCCCATTGCATATCATGTTCAAACGGAAGACAGATAAACAAACCCGTAATTCCGCGGTTTGGATGTCGTTATCATTGCTGGACATTAGCCCTAGAATTGGTGTGACTCAACTCTAGTCGGTTATCCTCATCATGCCTGCGTTCTCTCCTCTACGATTTCCGCCATTAACCGTTTGCACTCTCTCCTCTTAGCGTTTCCCCGTTCACTCTTCCATCGTCGTCTGCCTTCGTAAGACGATCCGCGTCTCAAAATGTGTCTGATAAGGTTATATCTTCTTTTTTTTAGAGTTTTCCCTAGACCCACTCCTTCTCCCACTCCTCGGAGAACCTCCTTCGTTTTTTATCGACCCGTCCATTTGCCGTTCATCGTTCTCCGATTACAACACGTTCCTAATGCTTCCAATACTCATAATTGCAGCAGCAATAGCCCGATCCTCAATGCCTTAGAGAAACATGGTCTAAAGATTTGTCCCAATGTTGAGCTCCCTGAATATTAGGCTTGTGATGCCGGCTGCCAGTGGAATTTTCATCTGGTGGAATCCTTTATTGACTGCGCAGTTCTACTAATTGCTTCCTCATTTCTTCTTCCATCTTTGCCGATTCCACTTCCCGATTAGTAAAACTTACAATTCTTCTAGCATTTGAGCCCCAATTGTGGGGTGCTCGGCTTGGTTATGCGACCTATTTTATTCAAGAAAAACTGAAGTAAAATATTGGTGAAGTCAGACTGGTAATATCTCAAACCAATATCAGTTACCAATAAAAATACAAAAATATCTAGATTACCAAAAAAAATTCAACTCCGGTTTACTAGGGTGAAACTGATGATGACACACTAATTATGTATTCGGTAATAAATAGGAAGGAATCTTAGAAATGATTTCCTTCACAGTTCAACAGGAAAATTAATTTCAAATTGACATAACAGTAGGATATAGCGTCTTTCAATAAAAATAGAGACATTTTCACGTTCACAGCTCACTTTCTCATTACAGAGATAGGTCATATGGCATCCAGGCCTTCCAGGGCCAGTCCCAATGGCATTAGGGAATAGGTAGTAATCCGAAAGTACATTCAATAATCATTTATGGGCTGTATATTAGTAATAAACAGCAATTAAAAATATATTATTAAATTTAAGAAAAAGCAAAAAAAGCGTCTATGAAGAAACAAGCATGCGACTAGTCATAGGAGGAAAAAAATACTGAAGAGATTCCCACTAACAAAGAAGTAAGGCGGGCTCTTGTATTTCATCGACGCTGTAACATACTTTGCCATGTAACGACATGTTTCAAGCATGGAAATCTTAGGCTGACTCCGGAATTTATGTGAAAGAAACACCTGTAAACTACAATTTTATGCAGACGAAAAAAGAATAATAAATGACAGCAAGGGTGAACTATAGAAATCGATATACGTTTTAAATCAAATCACACAATAATATGACACAAATATCAATACAAAACTATCGCATTTAGAGAAAAACAAGCATTAAGGACTGAAATAGCTTGAGAAGGAAAGATGTTAGAACAAGTTCAATATTTTAAATTCCTGGGATATTACATTGCATATGGGACACATGATCTTGTTAAACATTAAATGGTTTTAGGAATATATGAGGAACAATTTATAGACACCTGAGGAATAAGGCAAGATTAGAAACAATGGTGAAGTTGTTTTTAATACAGTACCGGTGCCGGTATTAATGCATGGCGAGGAAGCCAGAGTTAGAACAAAAGGAGACGAAATAAAAATCCAGGCAGCGGCGATGAATTTCATGAGAAGCACTCTAGGATATACCATTCTAGACCATAAGGTAAAGCAGCATGAGAAAAAAAACTTGGGGTTGAACTATTGGTGGACAAACTAAGAAGAAATAAAAGAAGGTGGTACGATCATCTTAGAAGAATACCGAACTGCAGGCTACCATTTCTCGAAATGAGGGGAAGAGATACGTCGTAAGACCAATAGCGAAAAGGGTCCCGGAAAGGTTCAAAGAGAACCTAATCCTTGAAGATGATAATGATGATTCTTTAATTTTTTTGAGCTTTAAAAGACTCATTTCAATTGAATTACGTGATGATTCGGCGGCCAAAATATTGCGGTAATTTCTTGAGCACAGTTACCGAAAGGCTTCAGGAAGATATGCAGTCTAATTCTTCTGTGTGCTTGCGCCTTCGATATAAAATGCCAGGACTAATCTTCACGAAAAGAACGAATTATAAGCGTGGTTTTCTGAAAAAATTATTAGCGAAAACGTGAGAGCCTATTCTGGTGCCGAAATACAAAAAATACGTGCTTATATCGTTTATCAAACGGATGCCGCGCATTTTGGATTGAACTTCCCGGTAACTTATGTTTTTACGGTTGATTACGAAACTAGCTACTAGATGGCTTCCAGCATCATTTCCTGTTTTTTGAGTGATGCAACTTTCAAATCGTTTTAAAATAGAAACATTGGCACAATTTAGTATTACTTGAATAGACAACAGAAAACCAGAATCTGTAACCTAAATGTATACATTATATATTGCATATGGATGAACGGCTGTAGAGGTGATTTTCAAGAAGAATATAAGGCGCGCTGAAAATGCACGCAAGAATTTAATCTTTTGAGGAAATTTCTAGGTTAAAATAGCAGCAAATACGAATATATGGCCTTAACTTCAAGTGGTTATTTCAAATGGCACAATCAAAAGTGTCTTCAAGCCAAGAAAAATCAATTCAGGTAACATTTACTGAGATAGAATAGCTTAATTAATCACACCTTTTAATTTGAATAAGGTACATTAAATAAAACATTATTAATTACGTAGCAGTAACTTAATCACAGGAATATGTATTTAATTTTAGCTTCTCTTATTTAACTCAAAGTTAGAACATTATATTAGAAATAGGAAAATCATTGCTGTACATTTATGTTCACGCCAAGAGAGATGTATGAATTTGGTACGCATATACTCATAGTATACATGCCAACGTTATAGCTAATAGATAAATGAAAAAATTAAATAACCATGTAGGTATGTTGAGTTGGTTAATTATTATGATGTCCAGTGTTATTGAAAAATTAATATGGGCGTTACACAATATAAAATAAAAGGGAACACACGGCGTTCACTTCACTTGTAAAACGCTCAACCGGCTCAACTTGGGAGTGCTGCCACCTCTCGTGTGTCGGTAAAATTTCATTTATGTCACGTGATCCTTTCTTCCGGCCTCTTATTCTGGCAGTGGTGTAGTTGTGAACAACTTTTGGGTCGAAGGTGTAACTGAATTGCCGTTTAAAATGGCATTATTTCGTTTAGTCAGTACGCGAATCATCTTTTCACCTCAGGTAAGTGTTTATTCTGATTCTTTAGAAAAATATTTCCCATATTTCATTTAAAATATGGTCCAACTGTGTGTGTTCTTCGGTCTGCTGTACTACCCTTGTGCACTCCATACCCTTTTTCGATTTTCTAACAAGCAGTGGTATTTTTGGGGAACACAGTAGGTAATTACCGTGGAAAACGTGAGTGTTATTTCAGTTATGTTTCAGAATTATATGTTTCGTGTGCTCAAGTAATTTTTATTTTAGTAGTTGTTTTATAGTACGAGCAAATATTTTGAATAAGAAGTTGAATTGCAGAAAAATTAAATAAATGATGCTTATTTTGTTAACGTAAATACTGATGCTTGCTAGAAAGTAATGGAGGAAAAAAGTTAATATTTTCTATTGCCACGTATTTATCCCAAAGTTGCATTCTGCCTTTCCATCTGGACGAAGAACCAAGAGCTAAAAGTAGCTATCGATTGCGTTAAATCGCTACGAACCGTTAAAGAATATATAAGGCACCCCTTGCTTGTGATTTTGGTACATCATCCATGATGTGTGCATTGGAATTGATTTTCCATTATACATGCCAGAAGTGCTGTAGTTCTTAGCGATTCAAAAGAATATGAATTTTGTTTTAAAAGGATTAAGGAATGTGTTGTATGGTTGCCATTTCAACGTGTGTGAGCAATTGTTGATCGCCTGAAAAGTACATGTGTGTTTATATTCCCGCGTTGAAATTCGTATCTTTGGAAATAGATATAGGTATTTATCGACTATTTGGGGGTGGTTTAGGGTTCTAAATTGGTTGCCATATCGAGTTATAGACGCTTAAAAATTTTGCGATGGATGGATAGCAATTATTCTTTATGTAATGACCATTTTAAGCAGCTCGTGATAAGGCATGCTTCACGCGACGTATCAATGGCCTTTAGCTGCCTTGCTCGTGAAGAGTGGCGCGTGGGCAGGGTCAAGGGTTCAGGGAAAACACACGACTTTAATGCCGGTTGGTCACTGCATAAGTGACCAAGCCATTATCTCTAACTTTTAATCTTCGAGGTATCATTAATCCTATTAGCTCCAGTTCATTAATTTTTCATTCTTGTATCAGTTATGAAAAGCTGGCTATTTTTTATAATGAGTGAAAAATTAGGGTTATACATGAAGGTACTTCTTATGCACTGAACGAGTTTGGAGTGCGGTGACTTTTTATGCCTAAATTGGACCCCACTCCTTGAAAATAAATTTTGAATATGATCATAAATATTTCTATTATGGATGTCAGTGCATATCAGTGCTGCAAACTGGTTTCCAAGTATGTATTTGAATGGTGTATTGGGAGTGGGTGAGGGTAAACTCATCTTGTGAAAGAGCTCTCTCTCTCTCTCTGTTGCAACCTTAAGAGTTGATTACCCGTCTTAATGGTCTTCTCCGACCTAGTTATGCATAGGAGGACATGGACATGGCCATGCGTGAAGTGATCGATGCAGCTGGAAAAGGTGCGAATGGCATATTTGTCGGCCGTGGTTGGAATGGCGAGTCGTATCACATTGCGTGAATCAATGGAGGTTTTCAATGATCCCTTAAAGCCAACGATCCCCCTCGCTATGTACTGCGCACCCTTTGTGTTGGACCGTGGGGCAGCAGAGTACATGGGAACATTGCATCAATGGCGGATGGTGCGTTCACACTTTGTTAACCAACCTAAGTGGCGGGGGGAGGGGGGGGCTAGAGCACCCAGGGTCTGCTTAGTGGAGGGAGGTGCGTGATGCACTGTCCCCAAAATATTATATGTTTCGAGTTGTTCCAAGTCGTTTGTCGAATTTTGAGGCATCATCGTCTGTATTATTTTCTATGTTCGTTCCGTAATGATGATTATTTTTTTCTAGGCACCGAATATTTTGATATTCTAATTAGTCCCTGTTGTAGCTTTTAATATCGAGGAGGATATAGATTTATGCATCGGAACGTGATTTTTGCTGCGTTCAGTTGCCACATTTTTTTCCGACTCGTGCATTAGGATGAAAACGATGAGCAACGGTAATACTGTCGAGTGCTTATGGAAGGAAGGGTTGACGGCTCAGAATGGGTGTCTGAGGACAGTTTTATTGCCCGACGACGAGCAGGCGGATGGAATTGTGGGGTGGGGGAATCATCGCTCGTCACGATCACGAATGATTTATGCCTCTCTGTCACCAGCTTCACGTGACTTCTTTCTTGGGGTTTGAATCTTCGATCATTTAATTTGTAGGCCAGGAACCGTCTGGGGTTCTTAATGAACCATCTCGTTCATTGGCGGCCCTGCATTATTCCTTGGAATGTTTTATTGTTGGGGGAGGCGACCGACAGCTAATGTCGTCATGGAATGTGTTTTTAGAAGGATCAGGATTATGTCTCGCGCTCCAAGAAAGGGGTGACGAGAAGTCTCCGGCATATTGGCGTGGATCCTCGCCCTGGGATAACCACCGTGTCGTTGGTTTTCGTATCGGACTGGCATGTTGGCTTTCACCGCTCTCAATCTCTCGGGGTAAGGGTGCCGCAGGGTACAGGCTATTTTGAAGGAGATGAAAAATTTACCCGTTCATCTGGAAACATTCAATCCCCGACTGCTGTTAAATTTGAGCGCTGCACTTCCGTTCCAATAATGCCGACTACAATTCACGATAAGTGATGTAATAAAATCGTGAGTTTATGCCCCATGATTGCCTTGAAAATCGATTGTTGATCGTCTTTAACTACTGCAAGCTCGGTGTGACTTTGCTATTGTTATTTTCTTCATGGGAATCGAGTGTGTGTTTATTAT
>LYUA01000561.1:297016-311594 GCA_002093875.1 Calopteryx splendens | reverse complement strand
CCCTAATTTTAAGGACTTTGTTCTAATGCTTTTATAATGAATATCTTTTGATGTTCTTGTGTGGTATTCATGGTAATAACAGTTTAGATGATAGTCATCGAGGTTATTTTTTACATGACACACAGCTATATGCGTATACACACAGGGGAGTGGTAGTAAATTTAACTCCTTGAAAATAGGTCTTGAAGGAGAATTGTATGGTTTGTCATCAATGATTCTAATAGCACTTTTTTGAATTTTGAATACTTTCAATGTTGAGTGCGATGAACCCCAGTATGATATGCTATATACTATGTAAGAGTAAAATACCATTTTAATATACCATTTTAGTATAAAAATACCATTTTAGTATAAAAATACCATTTTAGTATAAGATTTGACCCATGAAAGGTTCATTTTGAATTGAACAAATGTAATGAACTGGGCTCCCTGTAATGATAGTAAATTCTTAAATGTAATGTAATAATCAGTCATAAACATTTCATTTTGCCATAGATTTATTTTGTACCTTTATTGGAGGTGTTAAATTGTATGTAAAACTTGTATGTAATTGAGAAAAAAAAACAAGCCTTAATAGCTCTTTATATTTATCTATAAGAGATACTGTTATATGAGCTTTGGCTAAATGTTGATTATTTTTTTGCAGTACATTTATGAAGACTCAATGGATTTAATTGCAAAGTTACCAGTTGTGGCTGCCACCATATACCGTAACATGTATAGGGATGGCAAGGGTATTGGCGCCATTGATAATGCCAAAGACTGGAGTGCTAATTTTGTATCAATGTTAGGTTATGAAGGTCATGAATTCACAGAACTCATGCGCCTATATCTCACAATTCACAGGTTAGTTGAAAATGTTGAAAGAGAAAAATTCTCAAATTTTCATAAAAATTATATATGTACTCACATTTGAATGCTTTATTTACCACAGTGACCATGAGGGAGGAAATGTTAGTGCTCACACGGTTCATCTTGTAGGGTCCGCATTGTCCGACCCGTACCTGTCTTTCTCCGCAGGTATGAACGGCTTGGCTGGTCCCCTTCACGGCCTTGCAAATCAGGAGGTGAGTACCGAATGAAGAAAAATTTTTGTGAGTGGTATCTTTTATGTTGGTGTCATTCATCTCAAGGAAAATGACTGGAGTGAAATAATTGTTGCTTTAATTGATTATGGCTATGTAATTTGTTTCACAGGTGCTGCTCTTCCTCAGGAAGGTACAAAAGGAACTGGGCGATGAGGTCAGTGACGACAAACTGAAGGAGTTCATTTGGAAAATGCTTAAATCAGGGCAGGTTGTTCCCGGCTATGGACATGCTGTCCTGCGTAAAACAGATCCAAGATATGTGTGCCAGCGGGAATTTGCCCAGAAGCATTTGCCCAACGATAAACTATTTAAGGTAATGTAATGAGGAGCCTAAGAGTGCATGTGTGAAATGAATAATGGAACATGATTTCTTCATAGAAACTCTATGGAGAAACTTCTATATCAGCAATCCAAGAATTCTTGTGTTAAATGTGCCAGTACATAGAAATATTTTTTCTACATATTGGCAGATGTGTTAGCATTGCAAAATATCATGTTGGGTTTTAGTTTTGAAATAAATGGAAACCAGACCAAATGCCAAGTAAAATCTCCTTTCCTCACAGATTGATACCTCTTGAGAGTGAGGGGTTGAGCAAAACATTTCAATGTGTACTTAAATTTATATGCCCAAATGAAACTATCAGCAAGATAAGTGAAGGTTTATAAAAAAAGTAATATTTTAATTTCTGGAATAATATTTTGGTGTCATTTACTAGATGATGAGTCAGCCTTTCTAAAGAGCCTATTGATCATGAGAAATACTGAATCAACTAGCATTCAAATTATCCCCCCCACCCAAAAAAAAACAAGTACATACATATTTATTTTGAAGGAATTTAAAAAAATTTATTGAGGGCATCATTAAATTGTCCATTAGAACAAGTTAATTCTAAAAGCTGATTTTTTTGCATTGTCTATTATTAAGAACATCAACTGCTCAGAAGTATAGTTCCATTTGTTTTCAGAAAATTAATAAACTCATCAATGGTATGTGCCCGTTAAGGGTTTCGGTGTGGTGCCTATTTGTGTGTGGGATAGATTTGGAATTAAATTTACCCAGCTCTGTAATTAAACTTGCATTGTGCTTAATTAGCCAAAAATAATTTCAGTTTGAATTGTGAAAAAATGTGGACTCGAGTAATGTATTCCTTAATGCATAATAACATAATTATGCTTTGTTAGCCTTGTGGAATGTCATTTGTTGTTGTGGAATCTGTCTCTTTCTGATACAGAAGTGAAAAACTTAATACTCTTTGCATATGGCTAATTTCACTGGTCTTTTATTTCATCCATTTAATTTTTTAGTTTTACATAAAATATTAGTGATTTATTATGTTAATTAAATATATATAATAAAATATTATCATTGCTCTTTAATTTATACAGCTGGTGGCCCAACTGTACAAGATTGTTCCTCCTATCCTCACCGAAACTGGAAAGGTTCAGAATCCATGGCCAAATGTTGATGCTCACTCTGGTGTACTTCTCCAGGTGAATATATTTTACTCTTTTTCATGTTGAACATTAAAAAACATTTTATCTTGAATCTATTTTATAGTCCATCTCCTGTCAGTTGAATTCTCATTAATGCAACTGAGTTTCTATCTGCTCCATTAATGAGAGTTTTAATGATGTACATATGTTATGTGTAGCGTATAAAATGCTCTAAAAATAATTAAGTGGGCTCCATGCTTAAGAAGTTTCATTGTAATGGTGAATTCAAAATTTATCTTTTGTTTATAATTTTTTCTGACATGCTTAACACAAATGTATACATCTGTTTTAGAGGTGTCTACATAACTAGGATTGTTGTCCTGAAAGACATTGCTAAAGATTTTTAAATTGCTTAGTATAAAAAATTAAAACCTATCATTTTGATAGTTCTGCTTTTTAATTTTTTTTTCGTACTTTTTATGCCCCTCTGATTTATTTTCTTACCTCAAATTAGCTGTATGCAGTTTGGTAATCACCACTGAATATTATCACTTTTTGTTCTTCTGCAATTTGAAGTCTGTTTTCTTTGTTGTAAGTGCATAAAGTTTACAAAAGTGTGAATAAGTGGCAAAGCTTGACTCACTTTTTAACCAACAAACAAAGGAAGCAACCAGTCAAGAATTGAGTTGTCCCTGAGCTAACTGTCTCCTATGCACAAAACCATTGAGCAATCTGTTCCTCAGAGATAATGGTTTGTTTAACCATTCAAAATTTGGGTGGGTTTCACTTGGTCTCAACCATTTTATTTCCACTCAAAATTTGGGTGGGTTTCACTTGGTCTCAACCATTTTAATTCCACTCAAAATTCAATCATTTAAAAATAACTTTATTGCCATCTTTTTCTGCTTTCCCAATTTCATATGCTTATTTGGTAGAGATTAAATGAATAAAATACAAAAAGAGCCACAGAATGGGGAAGGGGATGAGTGTCTTCCAAATTGTGCATGTATTTGTGTGTATTGTGGTTTTGAAGCAAAGGAAAATTGCCCAGTCACCACTACAAGAGGTGGCATTGCAACTGCCATGTCTTGAATGCTGAGGTGACAGCTTTGACACAGGGTGGCTAGCTTGGGGTTGCTCATGTGTGTAAAGTACTGAAAGTCTATTTTTGCTATTAGATGGAGTAATTTATGATTCTGTCATCGCTTGTATTTATTGGTGTAGTACAGAATATTTTTCTGAGATACAAAGTATGTGATTTGGAATTGATCTCTGGAAATGCTATACATTCCCCATAAATCCTTGTACACATGATACTCTCAGTTAATAAGAAGTTGTTTGTTCATCCTTCCAGCAAGACAACCGTTGATTTTTTATTTATAAAATGCAATAATGCATTGTAATGTTCCTATCATACTTTTTTTTCCAATTCAAGACAAGTTGTGTTTTCAAAGGCACAATCTGTGATGTAAAATGCTGAAACATGCTCGTGAATCTGTCGCGTGAATTGGCAAATGTGCTCCGCTATGAGGAACTTGTAATTTTTACCGTTTTTGTGAACACAATGAAGTTTCTTGTTTTGCTGAATGCCTTCTCATTTTTATTTTTTTTCAGTATTACGGTATGACTGAAATGAACTACTACACGGTGCTTTTTGGTGTTTCAAGAGCTCTCGGCACATTAGCATCGCTGATCTGGGATCGTGCTCTTGGTTTGCCCATTGAGCGCCCAAAATCTATGTCAACAGAAGGACTTTTGAAGTTGTTGGGCAACTAAGGCAGTCATCTGTGATGGACTTATAGAAGGATCCAACTGGAGTCATTCATCTCCTTCTAATGCAGTCTTTCATCGAAGTGTTTTAATTGCCTCTAGTTTCCTAACCTTCTCACTCATTTGCTGAACAGTCACGATAATTCACACTTCCTCATCAGCAGCAAACTGGGAACTTGTTGGCAGTGGTTGCAGAAGGCAAGGACTGCAAATGTCGAGCCAAGGATAGTTTTTTCAAAAAAGCCTTGGTTCTTTTTATCTGCAAATGGTATTTTGCAATCAGTTTTTGTTTATCAGTCATTGAGCTAAGCAAATGTAAATTATTATTTCTTACAAGTCCAGTCTTAATAGCGTGAATGAATTTTATGCCTCTTTGGTCCCGTTTTAATTACGTTTTGTGTTGGAATACATTTTAGATGATATCTGCTCTGCTAAACCTTCTTAGGCTACTTGTGTGAATAATAACTGGTCTCAGTTTGGGGATTTCGTCGTACTTACCCATAGTATGAATGCATGTGTTTTTGTGGGACCTTAGGAGTGAGAGATGGATATTGAGGCAGAGGATCTCATAGTACAATTTTCAACGGAGTCACAGTATTTAGCATGCATGGAATTGAATAACTTTTTTGAAGTGTGCCTTGGCAAAGTGACAATTGGCTTAAAGAAAGCAGATATGACATTTGTGTGCCCTAGTGATTTGGTGTCATTGGTTTGGGCAGTGGATGTAAACAGAACAAGAGTGCTGTTTTGAGCTGACAATGACCGGACGAATCTTATTATTTTGTCTGTCTCTTGGCATAGACAGTCCCTCTCACTCCATCTAGTCTCCTGGCAGAATCCTCACGTCTCCCATCCAAATGGCAGCTTTTTAAATATATTTTGGAAGTTGCTTTTGGTTTATGTGTTTTGTCAATCTCATTGTATGTTGAAATGTGTCCAAGTATGGGTGTGTTTTTCCCTGCTTCTCATGTTCTAGTTAATCCATGCTAGGTTAAGAAATAAATTAAACACAACTTAGTTAATGTTAAATAAGATTAAATTAAGCAAACTTTAGATTGTGTATTTATTATGTAAAGAAAACGAATTCAGCTGTATATGTTCTGCTTGAAACATAATGTCTCTCCCTAATATAAACTGTGGTGCCTGGTTGCACTTGTGTCCTTTCTGTTTGGTAATTTAATTATTTTAACTTTATGTTGCGACATATAATCTGAATGATATTCCCTCCTGAGCACTATTAAAAGTACACAAAAGCTCCTCTACCTTAACCCGGGAGCTTCATTTTTTGCAGGTTAAATGCTGAACTGGATGTTGTGATATCTGCAGTTCTTTCAAAAACAAAATAACTATTTTTAATTCACTTAAAGATTAGGAGACTGGACATTGTAAGCCATTGGAATATATTTGCATAATTGTTCATATCCCATGCAGTCAGTGAGAGAGCCTTTTGCTAAGTTCCTATTTATTGGAGTAGCATAACAAATAAAAGTTAAAAGGAGAGAGCACTGCCTTTTTTGTTTTTATTCCTAAGTTAACCACATCTGCAGAGAGTAGCAGAGCATTTTCATTGTTTCCTTCTGAATTACACTCCCTTTATCAAACACATTGTTTTTAAGATCCTTTGCTCCTTAGAGCAGTCTAGCCTTTGCTAGCTCTTAACTTGTTGGTAGAGGGGAGAGGAAACTTAAAGATGCATGGTGATGGGCAATACTTAATAGGACTGGCCAATGACAATAGAAAAATTATAACGTTGTTTACCTTTAGGGTCTTGTGCAATATAGTAAAAAGCCTGTACTGTAAAAAGAAATATGTGGGCTGATGCCACTTAGAGAAAGTATTATTGAAATACGTGTCTGTGCATGTAAATATGATAAATACTGTACTTGATTAGTAAATATACGACTTATTTAACTTTTTTCTAGAATTTCTTCCATTTTCATAAACACCCTTTCACCCTGTCTTAGTTGTAATTTCAATTCTAAGGAAGTCATTTGTGATGAACAGGGCATCTTTTCTAGATACCTTGGGTTCTTCAGGACCTGCCACCACAGGTTCTTCACTAGTTATGTCAGTAAAAGGAAAGTCATTCTGTACTGACACTGATCACATACCGACTTCAATGCTTACAGTGGTGTAAAATGTCTGATTGGTTAATTTTTTTCGCGTACTTTTGTAATATAAATATAACATTACTTAGTGAGATGAAAATATGTGATGATTTTGATGCCTAATTTAAATATTCCCATTATTTTGAAAATAAAAGTTTTTAATTCACAGCATAGTAATTTAAATTCTGAGTACCAATGCACTGAAAAGTTCTGAGAATTACAGAACTTGCCGGTATAAAATTTGCTAAGTATGATACTCTAGCTTAAGTTATAAAAGTACATAGTTTGCTTTCTAGCAGGGTATGAAAATGGCTGATGTGGTTTTGCATGGTGGTAGATAGTCTCTTATTGCAGTTGGCAAATGTGGCTGGTGGTGGTGGTTACAACTTTTGTGAATATATCAAGCCTGGTATTTTGATTAATCATATTTGAGGAGACAACTAACTTCCTGTTTGAACTATTGTTTCTTTTATGTTTTCCCATAAAACCTTGGTTCCTGAGCAGGTTTGTGGATTATATGAAAGTGCATTAAACTCGAGGAGTATCTTGGTGAGCATTTATAAATTTGTTTCCTCATCTGTGAATTATACACAATCTTAACCAGCAGGTTCCAGAATCAAAGTATATTAGCACGCACTAAATACTAGTATATTTTATTTACCATTAATCTGAAAACAGCCAAATTTTTAGCCTTATACGTCAGATTATAGACATAACAGGAAATTTACAAACACCCAAGGCCTAAGTGGTGGACACCCACCAAGGTGGAAATTGAACACATGACCTTTGGATTGACAGGCGAGGATTTTAGCCCGAGGCCGGCCGAAGTAGTTTTTTTTTTAACCCGGACGGTCAATTGGCCGACCGGAAAAGTATTTTCCGTTACTTAAGAGGCAGTTTTGAACTTTGATAAAAAAATGGTTGCACACTTCTGCATAAATAAAACGTTTACACAAATTGGTCGAATGAGCGACCGGAAAGGCAATTATCCAAATTGCAGAGCTAGCAACAGGATTGGAATTAGTGGGTCTCATTTCATCACTTCAAGATAAATCATAATTAATTGATTTATTTATTACCATAATGTGTAAAGTATCTAACACTGATAACAGTTATTAAGTATATGCAATGTATTGGTGTGATTTTAAAGCATGTACCTAATGTATAAAATTTATGCATGAGCCTACCTGGAAAACTACTCCATATAAAAGCAACTATTTCTTTTCTAAAGTGATGCTATGCTTCAACCTAGCAACTGCCATGTGAATCTCATGGGGCTCATTCAGGAAGGACTTGATAGACCTTTAGTAAACAAAAATCAGGATTATTGTATACAAAAGCTCAGTTGAGGCTTGACAATTAAAAATCCTTCCTGAATAAGTCCCTATATCCCTTACAAGTAATGGTTAGCAGAAGACAATACCAGTTTTTTAATATCAGCATTTTAATATGAATAAATGCTAGTTTTTGTGTATTAAACAATCCCACAATCGAGGCCACATTTTCTTTGATGTGTGTATATTCGACAATAAAAACCATTACACAAGCAAAGAAAACTGAAAATAAGGTCTGAAATCTTTGTTATCTTGCATGCTGGACTAACTTGATAGATACAAAAATATTTACAAAAAAAAATATAAAAACAAAGCCTGATGACCACACGTATTCCATGATAAATCCTGCATCTTTTCTTTATAGTGACCAATTGAATATTGCCATAAAGGTGGAATTCCTAGGAATTTGTGTGGTTACTACCTACTCTCACACCCCCATAAAAATATATTAATGTAGCTATGCCTCTTTTGTATATTAAGTTGTAGAATGAAGAACTTAAGTACATGAAATATGTAGTTAGGATGATTGAAAGATATATTAGGTTCACATCATGAACAGAGATATTCATCATGTCATCAAAAATCTGAATAAATTTAAAGATACATACACAGGTCCCCAGAAAGTTAGAAAGGATTAGCTGAAAGGGTCCCATTTGAAATTGATAGCATAGCATCTCCCCCTCCCCTCTAGTTATGATTTTAAAAACCTGAGCACTAGAGAGAATTTCTGGTTCAAACAATGATTATTTGTAGTCAGCATTTCTACGGTGCCTATAATAAATCAATGATTTAGTTTGCAAATCTGTGTTGATGTAGGGAAACCAAGATGGGTAGTTGAACAACAAAGCAACCAGCATGATAGCTATATGAGAATATAGTCTTAATTATTTGATTAAAAATCACAGTAATCAATGATAAGTTTGGTTTTGATTGGTAAAATATAGATGAATCAACAGTGTGAGGAGGCAGATAGCGGGAAAGGCTAAATAAAATCACAGAAAAATAAACTGTTTCACAAGAAAGGAACTAAGGAAAATAAGCAAGCAAGGATTACTAAATAAACATAGAAAATGACAGTGTGGAGGAAAGTACATACATGAAAGGATGGATGGAATATTTAAGAGGAAGTTTATGATACTCGGGCTAGTTAGGTAATTTTGATGTAAGATGATGAACAGACATGCAATGAAGAAAACTGAGAAATTTAGTTGGGAAATGGAAATGGTAATTTGCGATCTTATAAAAAAGAAAGCCATGGGAATACCTTCTGAAGCTCTGAAAGCCTTACGGAGTAAGATGATATTGACATTAGCCAGTCAAGTCTTTCTGATGTATGAAACAGGTCCATGGCAGAATGATTTATACATTTGTTTATCTGACTTTTAAAAAAATCTGCACTAATAACTCATAAGTTGATGTGCAAAAATATAATGTAAAATATCACATACATTTAATTAAGACTATCCTTGTCCACCCAAGAAGTGCAATGCTAAAAATCGCTCAATTATAGGACTGCTTTATAAGCCATATCACTAAGCTACTGCTGAAGTAATGATGAAGAGGAAGAAATAAAAAGAGGCCTACGAATCACAAAGAGGGAATTTGAGCATGCAATTAATAAGCTAATTGTCGGGAAGTCAACAGGTGTAGGTACTATACCTGCAGAGATACTAAAAAGCCTGGGGAATGAAAGAAATACTTTAAAATTATGCACAACTGTAGTGAAAATGGGGAGATACGAGAAGATTTTGGGACGAGTAAAATATAATGTTACCAAAAACAGAAAAGCATTGAATGAAAGAACTATAGAAAAATTACTATTTTTTCTCATGATTCCAAAGAACTCATACACATAATTAGAAACAATCAAAAGTAAAATCACCACTCTTCCCTTCCCCGTAAACCCTTATACATTCAACAATTGCATATGTCAAGGATGCTAGCAAAATGTCCCACCCTAAGGTTTTCAACCAGCACAAAATAAATTTAAACAGCAAAAATAGTATTTTAGAGACTCTACTGATTTTGCTGCGTTAGTCTTATGGGTCAAACGAACAGGAGATCGCGTTTAAAATCTCTCTCGGAGATTGAGCGGTTCTTTCACTTCAATTTTCCCTCCTTAGTCACGATAACGTGGCGAATTGTAATGGCTTTAGAATAAAACGATGGCAAATGGTAGAGGGAGGACCACTAATCATCACGCGGTCCCTAACCAGGCCTTTATCCCAGGTATAGTGCCCAGAAGCGCAGCCAGGTTTTTCGCATAATAAAAAACCACTTGGTATTTGAGGGTAGAGCTCACCCAGTACTAAGTCCAACGGCTTGTGAAATTTACACATAAGGGTGGGGTAGCCAGATCCTTTCCTTTTACCGCCTGTTATTTCACAGGAAATGGTATACAGCTTGGGTGAAGCTGAGGGTGACAAGAGGCGTCACCCGTAGCAGAATCCGGGCCCTCCGGTTAGTAGCTCAGTGCTCTACCGGCTCACTGGTCTACCGCCCCCAATTCGCAGCATAGAGAGCGATAAATTAACGTGCCATCCCATATGCTTTTGGATTCGGAAAATTATTTTATACGCAAAACCGTTTGCTTTTTATTTAAAATCAAAACACAAAAAAGTGAAAATATTAAAAAAAAAACTAGAGTAGGTACTTACGTGTGTATTTTCTCTTTTCTTAGCTTAATTTTCGCACATTTCTATTACATTGTCAAATGATCGTAACCTACTCCAATAGCCAACAGTTTTCCAATGGAGAACAAATCTGATATCAGTTCTGAACCCTTAAATCCTGTCCTAGCCCAAGCAGAGGAAGGGAATAATTTGTATAGATCCTATCTGGACGTAAGTCGTTGGAGTATTCTTTGCCGAATAAATGAACAAATAATTAATTTGTCAACGAATTGTTCCTCAATAACAATAAACACTTCAAATTTTCTTTCATTGGCTTTAATATAAGCATTAAGGCGCAGAGTGTAAGTTTCTTCCGAAAGAGAGCAAACTTTAATATAAAAAAGCCCACACACGGGTTTATAAAAATGGTAGGTTCTGAGAGAAAATTAAATTGTCCTTGCGAATTGTTGCACAGGTAAAATCGTATTGGAATTTGGATAGAAAAAAGTATTTTGATAATAAAATCCACAAACAATAAGAATTTTAATGACTTGACATTCTGTTCAAGTTTAAAGACTGGTGGTAGGATGCTTAATAAGAGGACTGGTTGACTGTAGTCCCCCTATCGGAAAATTTAATATTTTTTGTTTCACTCATGAATATTTGAATTTAATGACAGTAAATTTTCCTTGTTGTAGCACCATCTTGTACGTCCTAACTATTCTTAACTATCGACTGCAAGCAGTCCTCCATCCATTCCCATTGATGCTCGAAATATTCATTAAATTGAAATAAAATCAGTCTCTGAGAGTCAACTTGGCAAACAAAATCGGCACTTTTATGCAGCTAGGCACTACAATAGCGCCTTAAGGATCTAATCGAGTAAGCAGGTGCCTCTTACGGGGAATTTGCTTAGGAGAAAAGACTGATAACTACCTCCTGGGTACGCCTAAGGACAGGACATTGGATTGCGTCTGATACACGTTTTCGTTCACGTCGCCCGAGTCATATGCAGAGTTCCCCAGGTGTGGGAGGCGAATGCTATGGGAATAACCTGGAGGAATTGGAGCAGCCTTGGATGATTGGGTGCTCTTAGTCCGCTTTCGCCTGCAAGCGGGCTTCTTTCACTTCCAACTCCGAGACACGCCCTCCTCCTCGCCCAGGGCATTCAACTTGTTGCAAGTCCCGCCTCGATTCAACATAAACCTATACCATGCGCATTCGTAGCTATCTCCGTCCGGGTTCATAGGAGCGGACTTCGCGACTTTTCGAACGTTTCGAGGAAAATCATCGGCGAGAGGGGTTGTCGTTTTCCTTGAGCTTGTTGGTGATCCACCTAATGGGACACCCGTGCAGCAACTTGCCCCTCGCCTCATATCGCCGTCGTACGGCGAGAGAAATCCATTAGTCATTTCCGTGATGCAGCTCTTTTTCTACAGTTCCCATCGCCGATTCGAAAAAAAATACGACGCTCTCGCGACAAGGGCGAATCCGATGCAGCGTCATTACCGTCACAATTGGTCGGAGAGGTCAGAACAGTCATCTTGAGAACGCGTCGAGATTATGCTTGATGTTGTGAGATTACGGTGCTAAAATTACCTAGTCGGTGTGATGAAATTCTTTAAAAATATTCGTGTTCTTTTTTGCGAAAGGAAGACCGCGGGTACTCCAAGGTTGAAAGCGTGAGTGCCGCAGTTTTCCGAGTGGAAGTTTTCGCTCAACACGAAATATCAGGACGGACATAAAGTCCACAGATTCGTTTCAAAGTTAGAATGAAAACATAAAAATAATGTAGCATCCGTAAAAATTTTCCCAGACTGACATCACAAATCTCTCTTTTCATCGTGTATGAATTAAAATAGGCACTTAGTTAAGAAGAAATGACAATAGAGAATTACATTCGCTTGGTCGCCCATGGACGACGTTCCATGATGCAAGACTTGAGCGGCAGCTTGAAAACAAGTTGTGATTTACCAGCGGAAGAATTAGAAACATAAATTTAACGGAAAAATAACCTAGAATAATAAAAGATGATTCAATATCATGTCGGATTTAAAAATGAATACTCACGAGCAACTTCATTTTCGAGAACTTTAAAGTACACAAGACTTTAATTAATTAAAAAATTTATTAACCTCTCTTACGGTCTTGGAAATCTAACAGATCGAAACGACCATGGTTCCCCTTTCCTAAGAATTATCAACCTCATCTTGACTATTTCAGCATTTCACGAAGTTTCCACAACCATCGCCCAAAAGAGAACTATAGTGCACCAGTAACATTTGAAATCATATGGAATATATAGGTGCCCACGAAAACCAATTCGTCAACGTCATGGGAGCGACTAGGTTAGCAGCCAAATGGACCTAGCCAGGAAACCTAGACATCCAAATGTTGGGTCATCCACAGCAAAAAACGACTTATCTTTGTTTATCCACGCTATCGCCTCCAAAGCCCTACAATGGTCATCATTTTGTTGTAATTGTTTCGTCTGATATTTTTGCTCGGATCTTTCGATGAAGTGTCTAGTCTAGCAATTTAGCAATTCCATGTGTTAATAAACGCCCTAGTTCGTGTTATTTTTTCCATGAGTAATCTTTGAAGAAAACCTCCTTATTAGGAAATTAAAATAGCAAAATATAAATGTTCGTTCATCCGTATTACAATATCGGCTAAATATTGTTTCACCCATTTTGAATCTACTACTGTTAACTCGTAACGCATTAGAGGCCTCTAAATATTAACCTCTATGACGACGTCTGTGATGAAATAGGATGCTTCTAAATATAAGCTGCCATATCTCAAACTAATCAGATGGAAATTGGAATTTCGGGCCACTTTTCCGGCGTCTTGGCCCACTGAATATGGTGGAAGGGGAGGGGGGCAAAAAAATCTTGTCTTGAGTGTTCCAAAAGCCTAATGGACTCACCTGGAAAAAATAATGTTACGCCCACGATCGAAGTACCAGTAATACAGCGGTTCCTTTACCTTTCAATGTCACTGTAATTTCAACGGAGATGGATTCCTTTTCCACAGCGCGGGCTCTGTTTGTTTAACAGGAGACGGTGTGGTTGTCATGGCGATTCGCATGTTACTTTTATAAGGTATACGTGGTATACGTAGGCGTCCCCTCCCTGTGGTTAAACCAAGGACGTCATAAATAGGGATATGGGACAGCTGTGTTCTAATTTTTTTGATTCTCTGCAGCATTCTTGTTTGTCAGACTCTCGAAGAACAGGCGCACCGAATTTCACTGGGCTCGTATTTGGAGGAGTCACGCATTCAAATCTTAATTTGATTATATCTGAAAATTTTCTAGATTTTATAATCGGAATATTATCAAAAATGCCAAGATGCTTATCGCTCGCGTGTCCTGCAGCTTTTTGAGCCTGACAACAACCATGGCCGGATAAGGCCGCGTCCGGCTATATTGCTGACCAAATTTATAATTTGCGCCACACTGCATACAAATTCTCCACTTATGGTTTTTTAGTGCTGGACTATGTTGTATTATATAACTAGTTCGAGAGGGCTAATAGAGAAAATAATTGCAAGATGTAAACTTCTCAAACCACGAAGAGATTACGACAAGACTTTTTAGAACGTTGCGGGACACTCATGCCCTTACGACATCGAGAGAATTATTAAGACCCTATTCTTAGATCAAACCCATTTTCTCCTTCCTACACATTTAGAGAACTCTTATTCTTTCCACCCCTGATCATCTTCCGAATTGAACTCAGGATTACAAGGGGCGCATCTCGGGTACTCTAAATATTCGTAATAACCACCTAAATTCTAGCGGAAAATGGATCATGGATTAGGGACATAAATCAGAAACGTTAAACGTAAAGTTAACGTTTTTTATGGAAAACGCATAAAATGGGAATTAGATTTGTATGATCACGCCTAGGGACGCAACCACATAGGGATACCCTCTTTTTGGGATAGGCACACGCTTATTAAAAATAAGTTTTTTATATATATATATTTTTTTAAAATTTCATGGCCAAAGGCTTCAAAAGAGATCGTAAATATGATTTTATTTCGCATCTTCATAATGTTTAGTGCCCCCTCCACATTGAATTCGTTTCCGAACCACCGTGTGTGCATGCAGGTATAAAGCAGATAGTCTTGAATTTGTTTTTTGCGCATAAAATTCTCGACCAAATAATTTCGCATTGTTACCCTTTAATAACCTAAGGAAATGACTAGCTACACAATTTTTGGAG
>LYUA01000561.1:277021-289280 GCA_002093875.1 Calopteryx splendens | reverse complement strand
GATTGTGTGGTTTGTTCCAAAAGAAAAGTAGCCGGAGGAAGAAGAGAGACAACTTACTTTTGTGAAACTTGTGAATACAGACCAGGACTACATGTGGGAAAATGTTTTAGAAAATACCATTGTTTGGAAAAAATTAGAGAAAAATGTAAAAATGTCGCTTAGTACTCAGTATAAAAGTCAAATTTGTCAAATAAACGCTTTTATTTGGAGAGATATTCAATCTAATGTTATACGCCGTTACCATTAATAAAACCGAGGGTATTTAAAAATTAAATTCCGAGTGGCTACTGGGATCGAGGCTGAGAATGAATGGGTATTTAGACCAGAAAAGTGGTTTAAATTTTAGCGGCAATTCAAATAACGGGCCAAGGAAGCCAGTTCCAGCCATAAACCTTCCGTTATAAATGCATGGTCACCTAGGTTGACGACTTTTTTTTTCTCTCCATCTTAACTTCAACAGGTGGGGATCACAATAAGACCACATTCTAAGGAAATATAGAGTTACTGTGAAACTTTCCATTGTTCTCTTAAGATAATATCCAATAAAATAATGTTCACAACCCTGAGCAGGAAATGAACGATAAACGTTTAGTCTTCATTAAGATAATTTTTATTACGGTAATATTTACCTTGCTGAATTGTGTTGGAATAATGTTGTTGGTAGGCCATAAATTCCAAAACTGATACCATTTCGACGGAGATACGTCGTATTCTGAAGACCACATGACACAACGGGTTTATACATTTTTATAAAAAAATATTTTTGAAAAATCTAGTAATATTGCGTTTGAGGTAAATTGATGTCGATTTGACATAAAAAAGAGGAAATATGACGAAGATAAGCCATTAATTTTTGTTATTACCCACTACTAAAGTTTAACACTTGTCACGTGAGCGCTACATACTCCCTTCGTAAGAGAAATTATACCGAATTGAGAGGGCTATGGGCGAGTTTGATGTTTGTCAGGGCTAGCGAGCGAGCCTTACTGCAAGCGAGCGGAGCTGCGATCGACCTTTCATCGTGAAGGTTGAAAAAGCGGCTACAGGTTGTCTGCTGTTGGTCTGCTTAAACGGAATATTGAAGAGTAGTCATTGAAGTGTCTGAACTTCCATCATGTCTAACAAGTAAGTTTAGCATTTCCAATTACTTAAAAGTAGGTTTGATAGGAGCCATGAAAGGATTGAGGGGTAAGTTTTTAATTATTTCCTGAATATCTTCTGCAACCGGTAGTCGAGCTCACGAGAGAAAGTATGTTTGTTACATTTTCTAAGTCGTTATGGAAAGTATATCTGTTCACAGGGGAAAATTCTAAATTATTATGAGCGGTATCTGTAAAAACATGTTATGCTTGGTGTTAATTGTTATATACCATTGATCGTTAGTATTTTTAAGATTGTCATGCAGTGAGCCATTCCATGTAGTCATCAGTGTTAATTTTTATAATTTTTTGCTTATAATGTAAACTGATACCACAAATAGTTGAGGGCCAAATAATATGATATTAACATGAGATTTTCTTTTTTAGAGCTGATATTGCCCTGATCGGCCTAGCCGTCATGGGACAGAATCTTATCTTAAATATGAATGACCACGGCTTTGTGGTTTGTGCATACAACCGCACAACCGAAAAAGTAAAGCAGTTTTTGGAAAATGAAGCGAAAGGAACTAAGGTGGTCGGCGCCACGAGCCTGGAAGAGATGGTTGCGTCTCTCAAGAAGCCGAGAAGAGTGATGATGCTTGTCAAAGGTCGGAAAGGAAGTGAATAGTGTTATTTTGAATGAAAATTAATAGTGTGGAGTCTAAAGAATCACGCGAAGGAATCATTTTTTGTGGCATATTTCTTGATGTAGCGCAAATAGTAGAAAATTACTTTCCGGGGCATGCTGCTATAGTAAGCCTACTTTGTGTGTTGATTTCATTTTTTCTAGTCCAGTAGCCGATCGATAACAAAATTGACCCTGCTACTTTTAGTGTATTTCTGGCTAAAGTCAGCTCACACACAACTATTGAACCCTTATTTACATAAATAAAATTTTGTGATAGTGATAAATTCTCTTCCCTTCAGCTGTGTTGACAAACAGTTTTATGTCAACTGAACAGGAAGAACCCACCTGTCCCCCCAGACTTGGAAGCTTTAAACAAGAGAAATATTCCTCGGTACAGTTTAAATTCAAAAAAATCGAAAAGAATGCATTACAAACTTTCTCATTTAGCCACCCACTTTCCTCTTGATATACGAGCTCTCTGATATTCCCCAGAGTAACTTGCTTTCGTGAAAAACTACCAGTGTGGTAAGAATTTACCCAATGTCTGACAATAGTTTCACAGACACTACTAATGTAAATGTTATACAATGAATCTTGGAAATACAGTAAAGGCATGTGCGTAAATCCTCCATTACAGACATTTTTATCTTTCTTTTGTTGGTTGAACTAAAAGCTGGAGTGCTGGTAGGATTGATGGTACCACTGTAATTAGGTATTTTTCCTTGGTTACAAAAATAGTATTTTATCATTCATTATAGAAATTAAAGTAAAAAAGTATTAGATTCATAATAATTTCCACATGTCCTTCAAGATAGCTTTATCTGATACATAATTACTTCTCTAACCAAGGCAAAACTTAGATTCATGTCGAAGTTTTGCTTGTATAATTTCAAGACTCATTGCCAGTATGTTTTGCATTTTGATGGATTAAAAAAAGGTAATTTTATGAACTTAAATTAGGTGGGTTCCTGATAAGTGGTAGTCAAACTATGACCTCCTTGGCATAAATAGTGGTTAGCTTGGGGTGGCATGTTTTTAATTTGTGGACTGTGTAAGCGTATGAGACTTGTCTGCTACTATCATACTAGAAATTATTTTATTAAAAACAAATTCAATAGCATGCCCAAGATACCTCCTGTTCAGGTACATAGCTCATAACCTGCTTATGTTTTCTCCATTACAATGCACAGATGTATACATGGGTCCTTTATGTGTCTCCTGCAAGTAGTTTACAGCTATGGCAGCCTTCATTTGTTCAAAATCTGAGCTCTGCTTGATTAACACAGAATGCATATAATTGTTTTTCAGCTGGACAAGCTGTGGATGACTTTATTGAGAAGCTAGTTCCGCTCATGGAAAAGGGAGACATCATCATTGATGGAGGAAATTCTGAGTACCAAGATACGCAGAGGCGAAGCAAATCCTTGGCAGATAAAGGGATCTATTTTGTGGGCTCTGGTGTCTCGGGAGGGGAGGATGGTGCCCGGTATGGACCATCCCTCATGCCTGGAGGCAACCCCAAGGCATGGCCCCATATCAAAGAAATATTCCAGGTAAGGATGCTGCGTAGTTAAACATTTTAAACCCTAGTGTGGAAGGTGGCAATGCAGTCTTATGGGGAGGGGCTTGAGACGGACAGATATTTGATTTGACTGTACAAACTTCACTTGAATTTTATGCAAAGGGGTATCTGGAAGCTTCAGTAGGGGTAATTATGTGTGGTTTTTATCTGTTAGTAAGAGGGAAATGAGGGTGTGGGGGAAATAATAGGAACTCTGAATATCAAAAGATAATAAATCCAAGGAAAAGAGGCGAGATAATTTGGAAGATTAGAATTAGGGAGAGGAGATGTAGAAAGAATTAAATTAATTGTGTTGGAAGCTAATAGAATAAAGGAAATGTGACATGCAGAGCAGTTTAATGAAAAAGCTACATATCACTATTGGGGAAACAGTGATTGCACTCTATACTCCAGTCAAAAAGAATTCAGGGAGTGAATGGTACATTCTATAATAGATTAGCTGCAATATACATGCTATAATAGATTGTGGAGTACATTTTTTAATTGAAACAAAATATTTTTTGGTAAGTTTGAAAAGAAGAAATGGGAAAACTTGATGGTAAAAATATAACACATTTAGGTACCAAGAGAGAATAGTAGTTGGACAATTAGAGGATATCTTGGGCTTAGCAATGCTGATAGTGAGATAGATAAAGCACTAAAAATGGATGGCAAAAGCTGTGGGTGCAAAAATACATAATGAGAATTAATTTAGGATTTGGAAAATTTGGCTGATTTTTTAAGAATATTTTCAGAAAATATGAGGAATTAGCTACGCCAAATAAATTAATTCTATCATCATTAATCCTATCCCAAAACTGAGAAGACTGGCACTATGTGGGGACTATAGGGCTATAAATTCTTCCTCATGGGCAGTAAATGTATTGGGATGTTAAGGAATGCATCACTTCACAGGTAGAAAAGTAGCACGTTGAGAATTCTTGTAATGCATTGGAGGAACTCTATTTTGAGGAAGATTAATCTGAGTTTAGAAGTTAGAGAAGAATTGTGGAACTGGGAATTGTGGAATTCAGCAGTGAGAATATTTTTAGGAAGGATATTTTTAATATGTTTAGATGTCTTTGTGATTGATGAGGCAAATTTTAACTTTTAAAAAGTATCATTGGGAATAATATATTAGTAAGAAAATTGTAGACATTTTTGCATTTGCATGTCGTAGGATTAAATGTTGTTGATAAAAAGTTTAAATCTGGTAGATAGTCTAGGATGTTTTTATTGTCAAAATTGTTTATTTGTTTTCATAGTGTTTTGCTATTTCTTCTTAAAAAATACTTTTGATTCAACATGTTGGAATGGTGGAGTAAGTTATTGGTGATGTCGCACTTATTTTCTTCACTTTTCTCTTCAATAGTCAATATCAGCCAAGGCTGGAGGAGAGCCATGCTGTGATTGGGTTGGTGAGGATGGTGCTGGCCACTTTGTGAAAATGGTTCACAATGGAATTGAATATGGAGATATGCAGCTCATCTGTGAGGCATATCAGCTCATGAAAGATGCGATAGGGATGTCACATGATGAAATGAGCAAGGTAATGAGCAAGGCATGCTTTTTATTATCATTATGGAAATTTAGCCATCATCTTTTGGTTAAATATGCCATGTAAGGTTTATATATATTTTTTTTCAATAAAACATTTTTATTTCACTGGTTTAGGTATTTGAAGATTGGAATAAGGGGGAGCTAGATTCTTTCTTAATAGAAATTACAAAAGACATCTTAAAGTTTAAGGACAGCGATGGTGAGTTTTACTTTGCTTTTTATATATGTAATTATACATACATGAATGCCTATTGAAGGGTAAATGCTTCCTCAAGATTGTTATACATATGTATAAGAATGCGTGCAGTTATGGATAGCATAAATTTTGTTTTTCCCAAGAAGGTACTATTTATTTCTGTTGCTTTTTTGGCTTCATATATATCAACACAATACATTTGGTAGGAGTTATTAACATAACTGCCATGAAAAAGAATAAGAAGTTTTGTGGGGGAGATGAATTGCATAATGTGTTAGTGTTTAGTAATTGTATTCTCTTTTTGAGTTATACCACTTAGCATTTCGAGTACATTTTTAAATGATAAAATATTACTGATTAGATTTGCAACTGCATTTCTTACTGTGGTTGGCATAGTTTCTAATATCTTACTGCATTGAAATATTCACAGTTAGGTCATAGATAATTCAGGTATAAAATATAATCTGTAAGGAATGTTATGAGGCTCATTATAGTTGAAAATATTCCTTTTCGGTGAAAAAAAATATTTTTGCTAGGTTTTGTAGTTCCATATTTAGTTTCCAAATATTTTCACATAAACCAGCTAATTAGGTTATAGTTGAAATTATGTTAGGCATTAAAAAGTTCACCGCATTCAAATTTTCTTGTCTTTGTTTTCTTTAAAAATGTGTGTATGTATCACGCTGACATTGTAATTATCAAAGGCTGTATAAGTATTTATAAACATAGTAACTGTAAATAATTTCTCATAATTGGTGTCAAGTTCTGTCCTCTCTAAGTAAATTTTAAATTTACATTTACCTACTTCATAGGTTTTTGAGATTTTACTTCCGTGTTTGTTGTGTGTAGGTGGTGTCCATTGGAAACCTTCAGTAACCAGTAGACTACCATTAAAAAATTACCTACTCATCAAGTTTATTTTCTAATTAATTTTGGGAGATGTTAATGCAATGTTAACATTTTTTCAATAAACAATTTAGAAATCCCTATTCCACTGATTTTGGCACATGAAAGGTAATTGAATTTTTGCAAACATACATAAAAGTATATTATCCACTCCTGCAGGATCAAATTTAGTGGGAAAGATAAGAGATTCTGCTGGGCAGAAGGGAACAGGGAAGTGGACAGCCATTTCTGCCCTAGAGTATGGCATGCCTGTGACCCTCATTGGCGAGTCTGTATTTGCTCGATGTTTGTCTTCCTTGAAGGAGGAGAGAACTGAAGCGAGTAAAGTTCTCAAAGGTCCACTGAAGACCAAGTATGAAGGTGATAAGAAGGAATTTGTGGAGCAAATTCGCAAGGTAAAACTCTTGCTTAAATTCTAATGAACAAGTTAAAGCATGGATATGTTCAATCTTTCAAAGTCAAATATAAGTTTAGGTGTTTCCAGGAAATGCACCTCCCTCCACCATTTACACATCACCTGTATATTTTTGCTTAGAGAATGATTAATTTAGTGAAAAGTTAGTAAGTGAATTCTTGTGTTTTATATATCTCTGTGTCCATGTTTGAGTAAACTATTGTTTTTTTGGTCTTAGTTACATATGTTTTCAGTTGGATGAATTTATCTACAACTTTCTTTATTTCTTAATTTAGGCACTGTATGCCTCAAAAATCATTTCATATGCTCAAGGTTTCATGCTCTTACGGGAGGCTGCAAAAACCTACAATTGGAAGCTCAATTATGGTGGCATAGCATTGATGTGGAGAGGTGGTTGTATCATCAGGAGGTATTTGATATTATTAAGTTTTTGATTCTGTACATTTAAATCCTCCTCATAACCTATCAGCTACCATGGACTGAATCCTATATTTTCATTCTGGCCATAAGTATGAAAGGAAAAATGATTTTGTAATATGTCTCTTAGTGAGGCCGTCATTTTCTCTTTGGCCCTATTTTCTCTTTGGCCCTATTTTGATTAGCTTCCCTGTAGTGCATGGCTCTTTAAGTATTCCTTTTATCCCAGTGTGAAACCTAATCCTGTGGTAAATATTCAAAAGAATACATGAAACAAAGAATAACATTTATGGTGTTCCATTTCAGTGCCTTCCTCGGTAACATTAAATTGGCTTTTGACAAAAACCCAAATCTGTCCAATTTGTTGCTGGATGAATTCTTCCGTGATGCAATTCATAGATGTCAAGAATCTTGGAGATCTGTTGTGGCAGTTGCAGCCAAGATTGGCATTCCTATTCCTGCCCTGTCGACGGCCCTCTCTTTCTACGATGGGTATAGATCTGAGAGGGTGCCTGCTAATCTCATCCAGGTATGTCCTGACACAATATCCCTAAAAATTCAAATTTTCGGACTGGCAGTTGTTTTAGCAGCAAAATGTTTTTTTTTAGACTCTTTTCTATGTCAACCACTGGAAAATTTCCCATGTTGCAATATCACACTCTTGACCTGCATAAAATGTGATGGCATGTGTTATATATATATATATATATGTGTGTGTGTGTATGGTATGGTATGTATTATATGGTTAAAATCCTTTTGCAGGCTCAGAGAGATTACTTTGGTGCTCATACATACGAGCTACTATCTGCACCTGGAAAATTTGTCCACACCAACTGGACTGGCCACGGGGGATCTGTTTCTGCTAGTACCTATCAAGCATAAAAATCAAGAAAAATGTCTGCCCGAGTGATAATAGCCCTTTTCTGTGAACGCAAACATTCCTTTCCAGTGCATTTTTACTCTAATTTTGATAAAGTGACCTTATTTGTGTAAGAAAATTGTTGAATGTGCCTTCTAGAATGAACTAGGTAATGGGTGGGGCTTATGACCCAGTATTCATTCCACAAGAAACATATTTGTTATATTTTATTTATTCAGATGTAATTTTTGAAATGTTTATGGATGGTTTATTGATGCAAATGAAAGCTTTCACTTTAACTTTTTTTGGCATTTTTCCCTCTTTCCCTCAGTTCAACAGGCTAACATTACAATTGAAGATCTTATTAAAGGGATTTCAATCATTTCTTTTGACATGGAATACACATTGGGGCATGGAAGTGGAACAACCAAGAATTATAAATATAATACAATAATAGACAACTACAACCAAAAGGTGTAACAAGTACTTTATAGACCAGTTTTGTTTTAGTAAGATAAAATTTGAAAACTTTTGACTGAGATGTAAACTCAATTTTTAGATTTCACTAGTTAGTTCAATCTTTAAAAGAGATTGATGTGGATTCAAGTTGTGGGATCTTCCATAATTTTGGCTTTTGAAATAGTATACATATCTTCAAACACTTGAATTACAATAGCTCTGAAACAGATTGCCATAAGCATGTGTAGGTATTAAATGACTACAGATGCTTATCATCGCTATTATATTTAAGAATATAGACATGAATGGTTCAAAGTAGCAAATGATCAGTCATACGTTTTTGTGTAAGAAATTAGTGACAGGAATATGAATCCTTTACGTTTATTTTGTTAATCCTTAACCAACATAAATGTATCAATTAGGCATTCCCAGTGAAATCCCAGTAATGATACAATATCATGAAATTATTGTATCAATATTATAAAGTGACAACAATAGGGTTTGTGAGGTTTATTTATAGAGTACAATCACTGTACCGTGCTACAGTTTAGAAAGAATTTCTAATAATTATTGGCCTAATTGTTTTGATTGTCCATTAGATGTAGAACACGGTCCAGAAACGTACACAAAGTTTATAGAAAAAGCAAATTTATCTTAGATGGGATAGAATCCCAATCATTTAATCACCATAACTAATTATCACATACACGTTAATGTACACTATAACCGGACGTGAGTAATAGCAGCATAAACTCAGTTTTAAGAGCTGTTTTTGTGTATTTATTGAAAATTACCGAGTGTATGTTGCTTTAAATTTATAGGCTTTTGCTAAAAATTGAGGCTGAATTGTGAACTTTTTTTCATGCATTAAATGATCGATTAATAAAATGAAATCTCCCTTCCGCAAGTCAAGCAACTACGCCCTGACGAGTTGGGCTGCCATAAATTCGGATTCATCTAGCTAGTTAAGTGCAATAAAAATCGTAAGATTACACCATAGGCCAAAAAATAATTGATTTTCAATAGTATACGGGGGTTAGAATCTCTAAAGAGGAAGTGGAACAAATTCTTGCATCATACATGTCTCCTTTGGCAATTTATTGAACATACTCTGGATATCATACTTCCAGCAAGGATTTTCATTAAGTAATAACCCCAACAATTTAGTAGAAAGAGATTGAATAGTTTTTAATCGGTTGTTAGTAGAAGACTGTAAATTGGGGAATTAACTTTATTATGAAGATCTAGAATTTTTTTCTTTCTACACCAGTCACTTTTATTAGTTACAGGCTGATAAGCAAATTCGCTTGCATCTGAAAATTTGTCCCGGAAAACTTAGCATGGAGGTATTATTAATTTTATAACATACGCATTATTTGTTTTAGAAAATTATTCAACATAAACATAGTTATATTTTTCATACTCACATAACTACTCCATTTATTATATTCGTCAAATACCGCCAATGACAGGGAATTTACTATTCACATCCATCTGATTCGCACATAAAATTCCATACTCCAAAATATCAATTATTCACTAAATTTTGCATTGCTATACGGAGCAAGGCTCCACCATACATAATAAGCCATAATTTTTTTAATTCTCAAAGCTGACAGAAATCGCTTATTAATATTTGGGAAACAAAACAAGATTAATAAAATTTTACGGCGCATTTCTCATTTCAAGTTGTAAACTGTTAACGTTCGTCTCTTGTTAAGTACGAAAATCGTTAGTCATTAGAGAATTACCTTATTTTAGAAAGAGTTTAATAAATAGACGGTGATATTTCTGTTACGGAGCTGAATAAGATTAAAAATAGATTTTTTATTCAATGTATAGAGTGCTTTGGGCTTTTTTCTGTTAATAAATCACAACCGGCGTCGTTAGGTCTTACATCACCTTCTGCAAGCTCACGTGTTGACGGTACAGTGATCAAGTTTATCAAGGATTAAAGAAAATGTCGTGGTTATTTGGATTAAGGAAGGATCAAAATATTCCTTCAGATGGTCTTCAATTTCCTCAGCCTCCAGCAGCTGCTGGAGGAGGAGGAGATAGTGGTGATAAAATTGATAAAACCAAAATGGAAGCATACCGGTTTGACTCCAGTGCCCTGGAAAGGGCAGCGAAGGCAGCAAAAGAACTGGAATCATCATGTAATTTTAAATTGAAGTTCTTCCATAATTATAAATTTGTCTTAATGCGGTCCTAATTCAAATATTTAATTCACTAGCTCATGCGAAAGAAGCCTTGGAATTATCAAAACTTCAAGAGGCAACTAGACAACAAGAATATCAAACCAAAATGAAAGAATATGAAGCGCACATGGAACAGCTCAAGCTCGATCAGAGGAGAGTTGATCATGAGGAGAAGAGGAAAACATTGCAAGAAGAAACCAAACAACACCAAATGAGAGCACAATACCAAGATCAGCTGTCTCGAAAAAGGTGTATGCCATATCAATCTTGCTGTACAACTTACACTATAGTTCCTAAGTCGATTTTGTTTTTTACATTAGTAAGGGGTCATTGTTCTTAAAGTGACGATAAGGATATGTTAATTCGTTGCTTAATTTAATCCAATTTTAATTCTATAGGTATGAAGATCAGCTTCAGCAGCAACGCATTGTGAATGAGGAGAACTTAAGAAGGCAAGAAGAATCGGTGGCTAAACAGGAATCTATGCGTAAAGGTAAACTCATGATGGTGGTTGTTTATTCCTGTAATTATATTCACAAACAAAACTATTATTATAAAAACGCATGCTGTGGAACCATGCGACAAATATATATTAAGAGTGTTTAATAAGTAGATGAGACCATGGAAGATAAACGCTTTATTATCAAGGACTACATTTTAATCGTACAATATATGTAGCCAAATGGATCATAATTTTTCTCTTATTCAATGAATGAATGTTGTTTTTGAATAAGTGACTTAAAAATATATTTATATGTAAGCTACTTCTTCCATTATTTATTCCAATTAGCTTTCTGCAGATCTCTATTGCTGGATGTTGTTATAGTCTTTATGGAGAAAAACTTACTGGGGTGTATAATGATACTAACAGTTGTTGGAGCCCCTTATATTTGCCACCGTTGTATATTTATATTTTTCTATCATTATTAATGTGCTATAATTCAAGTTAGTGTAGGCTTTGAGAGTCTTGCACAGCATTGTAGTCTTGGGATTAATCTAACATAGTAAATTGTGACAATTTACAATTGGATATTGAAATGTGTGGCCTCTTCAGGCATATGGAAGGTGAGAGAATTTAAGGGTAAAGACTTATAGAATGTGGTGATGTGTATTAGTTCAGAGATAAATGAAATGACCCAAAAAGTAGACTTTCAGGGCAGAAGTTAGAGGATAAATCATGACTGGTCAGTATTCAATGGTATCAGGCTCACCTATGTGAAAGCTCATGTTTATGAAATTTTGTTTAGGTACTTCAGTAGTACTCAAATGAAATCCAGCTGAAGAAAAACATAGTTTTTCCTTATTTCATGAACATTGCTGCTCTGTTAATTTAAATGCAGGATAAACTAAAACAGGAGGAAGGATTGAATAGGAGAAAAACTAATAGAATTCTGCATACATTATAAGCTAGTAGTTGAAAGTTTTTCATTTTCAAACCACTGCCAAAGTTGAAACTGGAATGGAACTGGAACCATACGGGAAAATTCCAAAAGGGAGAATCTCAAATTGACTTTCTGTTGAAGCAGAGATGTGAGAAGCAAGTAAAAGGCTGTAAATTCTGCCCTGGGGCAGATGCGGACAGTTGCCATAATGTGGTGATTATGAATTTTCAACAAAATCAGAATATGTATTAATCAAATAAAACTGTAATGGATAGATCAAAAGTAGAAACATAAAAGAAACTACCTGATACAAGCCGTGGTGGGCTTTTAAAAAAATTTGTAGTGAAAAAATGTTAATGTGGGTTCTGCAGAAGGAACGTGACAATACATTTGTGAAAAGTGGAGTGAAGGAAGCCTGAGCCATCAAATTAGTCTGTGGGTAAAGGGAAAGCATGTAAGAGACAGAAGTAATGAAACTTATCTGAGGGGGTCATCATCAGTATTTCAATCCTAAGATTGGTTTACTGCAGCCCTCCATT
>LYUA01000561.1:256096-268264 GCA_002093875.1 Calopteryx splendens | reverse complement strand
TTTCTTTACATCATGGATTTCCACAAAGTCTCGGCCTCTACCATCAAATTTATTAAGATATTCCATCTTTAAATAAGAACAATTTTTCTCCGAATAATTAAAAATAATTTCCAAGTTTATGAAAGGTGTACCTACATCCTTTTTTTTTTGTCGTAACATTCATAAATTTGAATGCAAACCCTCACTCAATGGACACCACCTGTTGCCCAATATTTGGTCAGAAGTTATTTTTTTTGTCCATTTCATGTGATGGGCAACTCGAGGATGATTTAAGAATTTGCTGGAAAACTTTATTAAGCTAAACCCATTTTCCACAACAGGAGACTTAAAGTGGCCCAGTTTGACTATGGAGAACTGTGCACTGAAGTTGCTTGCATGACCAAAGGAATGTCTGGAAGAGAAATAGCCAAATTGGGAGTGGCTTGGCAGGCAGCGGCGTATGCTTCAGAAGATGGTATACTTACTCGGCAAATGGTGATTGAGCGAACTGCGGATGCTGCGGTTCAACACCAGCAAAAGGTAATTCTCTCCTTGCTCATGGTCATTGACCTTAAAGTTTAGTCGTCATTGAGTGTCCCTATTGAAATCAGACTTAATGACAGGAAAACTTTGTGAAATAAATTCCACCATCACACGAGGAAGTGTGGTTGATTATTTTTTAGTCTGTATGCACGTCATTAAAAATTCTAAAATAACCTGCAAGTGGATAACTCTCTAATTATTACATCTTCTATGGATTCATAACACACATCTGATCAATGAGTGCCAACTTCGCTCACAGTGCCTTTTTTCGATGGCTATAAGCATTAATAGTAATTAGCCTTGTATGTTTTATTCTCTCTTTTAGTACCTTAGGTTACATTTCGAGAAAAACTTTTCATACATTGGTCTAATTTTATAATTATGAATTAGGTATGATGTTTTTATAGCCATTTGTTGTTAACTCTGTATTATTCATTGAAATTGCCTTGGGTAATAGACTGAGGACAGTAAAAAAGAAGGTTTTTGCAAAAAGAAGGGAGTTGATAAAAGAGACCATAAGTATAGATGCATGGAAAATATTGATACAAATTTTGAGTGTTGAATGTTTTTGGTCGTTGATGGAAGAGGATAAACATTGATTGGCGGCATTTGATATATGGATGAGGAGAAGGATGGATAAATTAAAATGGGCAGGAATTGAAACAAATGAAGTACTAGGCCTGATAGGGGTAGAGAGAATGTTGTTGGGAGAAATTCAAATAAGGTAGGGGAGTGGATGGAGGAGATATTGATAGGTAAGAGGGTGTTGAAATCTGTGAAAGAGGGAGAATGATGAGTAGGTGACGTAGAGTAAAGAGAAGATTGGACATTTTGTAGTTAATTAGTATTTGGAGCTAAAAAATGGTCAATGTTATGCAGATTTCTAGTGTGTGTAGTGTTGGGCAGGGCTTAGAGGGCTGTTTTAGCACTTTAGCATTGCATCAAAGACCCATCTGTAACCATTAGACTATAATGTTTATAATTATATGGCTGAATAACTGAAGAGGAATCTTTTAGACTCATCAGCAGTCTTAGTTACATTATTTCTTTTGTCTAATATGGGGTCTGCATTAAACCTAATCAAATGCTCAGTATGCACTTCTTGGAAAAGAATTTTTATTATACTTGCCTATAGAGTCACTATTAGATAATGGCACAGTAAACCTGGTGAAATACTAGGGTTTTGCTTTAGCATTTGACATTTCATGGAGACAAATTTGAAATATTTGCCATGTTGCATTGAAACTTGATTCCATCAGGCAAATATAGTGGGAATACAAAGTTGACAAGTTATGGAGTGGTGCTATTCTGAGTTAGTGGAGCCCTCGTGTTGAGTAGACATTTGGGAATTCAGAGCTCAGTGGAGGGAAGGTACCCGAAAGATCCATGTGATTGATAATCAGGAAACCTTATATTTGTTTATAATAACTGCCTGGTTGTACTGGACCTACCAGACCAACCTTTGGACAAAGTGTTAATTTTTTGAACCTGCCATTTCAGAATAATACATAATAGATAAGGAATTCAGAATAATATAATTCAGAGTAAATAAATTTCCTGGATGGATCTCAAACTTTTGTAAGTCATTGTCTCACATATTAAATTGGAACTCCACAAAGTCTTGGCCTCTACCACCTTGGAAGTTGCCAATCTCATGAATTTTGTCTTGTTTTCCCTACATCATTTCCTCCTTCTATACTTTTCACTTATCTTCTGCCTTCATATCATCTAAAAAGCCTATTCTCTTCCTTACTCTTCCCTGCTTGCTTAACATTCTCCCTTCTGCTATGGCCTTCATTCCACTGTCTTTCAATATCTCTTCCACCCATTTTTCTGTCTTCTTTAGATTTGGCCTAGCACTTCCTCTCTTCTCTCACCATATTTAAAACTTGGTCATTAAGTTGAGTTCATATGCAAGCAAAGCAATGCAGAAAGCAGAAAAGCATCGAGCCAATTTTCGTTTTGTCCTGATCTTAGTTATTATAAATTCTTTTTAAACTGTAAAAACAAGCATGTTAACAAACTATATATGCTTAAAAGTCATTAATATTATTAAAATAAACTGATGGTTTTACTTAAATTATTCTCAAATTCGACTGAAAATGTTTGTCAAAGCTATCATAAGCTGGAACTTGGCAGTACGTAAGTATTTGAAAAAATTAACCTGCTAAAGTCATTTGTTATTATTCACCTAGTTTAGTATACAAGGTCACAAGCAGCTGAGTTTAAACCAATTGGTGCAGATCATTTTTCCATTGTTTTTTCGGGTATCCGAGTCCACTTGTGGAAGACAGAAAATATCAGAGCGTTTTATTCACGTATTCCACTTGATGAGGCTCTTCCCCTTATCCACTTCCCACTGGTTTGTTATTGGCTGGATGCTTCCAGCATGTCTTGTTTTCTGCAGCGTTCCACTTGCACGTGAACCCAACTTTTAGTCTCTGTGTCCTACTTCATCGCTCCACTTTTCTTGAGTTCATATTTTGAAATGCCATTTCTCTTTCATCTTCAGGTTGATTGGCAAAGTGACCAGGAGAAGAGGGAGTCCAAGTCCATCATGTACCACTCGCTGAAGGACGCAGCCGCCGCGACCACAAGGGGTCCTCCGAGGGATGGCAAGGGCGGCAGCGAAGGCGGCAGTCAAGGTGGTGGCGGAGAGGGTCCATCCAGTTCAAGTCCTCAGGTCGCCCTCGCGTAACGAAGTGCCGTTTTAGGATCTTGCCGGAGGTCTTCCCGAGTTATCCCTCTTAGTCATTCCTCATCCTAAACATGACATGAATAACATTTAAAGATAGTAGTGGGGGTGGTAGGATTAGGTGGAAGGAGGCTTCCCCCTCTTCCCCCCCCGCCCCCTCCATTGTATAGCCGTGAGAGATCTCCGTGGCCGGGGTAGGGTGTGATGGGAAGCCCGGCGAGGGGTAGTTGAACCCCCTGGTGCGTTCCCATCCCCTCGCTGTTTGTGTGTGCATGTCAGTGAGTGCCTGTGACCTTGAGTGTGGGAGAGTGTGTTAGTAAGCAGCATCGAACAGTTTCATCATTCGTTCCGAGGGGGCGCTTGTCGCAGAAGTTTGGCATTTAGTAAATCTGTACAGAGATTGTTGTTTAGCCGACTGTTGCCCCAGTGGCACACAAGAAAATGTTAAAAAAAAGGACTTGGAATGCATTTAAGTTTTGATTCATTAAATGAATCTAGTTGAATCACTTTCGCTTCCATTTTGTTCAACCACCACCTCTTCCCTGAATCAGACTTCCTAGCTTCCTTAGTCTGGAGTAATTATGCATATTGAACTAGAATTAAAACTGAAATAGCTTTTGAGGATTTAGGCTGAAAACTGTCCGATTTAGTTTAATTGACTGTAGATATTGGCTCTTTTAAAGGCTTGCCTAGGGCTGCTGGAAACTTAGGCAATGGAAAGTATAATTGTTTTGTGAATGGTTAGTCAAATGATGAAAGTCTGGAGTGAGTAGATTTTTCATTTCTTTACTCCATACACTATATAATTTTTTTTCCTCTAGCTGAAAAACCTCATAATTCTAGTCTCTTCCAAAAGGAATTTTAAGCTCATTAATAGTTAAAGAATAAAAATTAGGCAATATTGTTTAATACCAACTAAAATCGCCTAGGATACATGATTTAGTTTTTATTGGACTTGATGTGGGAGCATGTTTTAGTTTGATGTGGTCAAATGAAAAAATATCTCAATAACTAATTCTTGAATTGAGTTAATACCATTTTTAAAAGTAATTTTCATTCATCCCCAAATCATATCATCATTCAACATAACTGTCATTAAGTTTGGATGACACAAATTCCTAATTGTGCATAATTTAGCCAGAAGATCAAATTTGACTTATTTCAGTGTCAAAATAAAATTGACTTTAATTCCAATCAAATTATTGAACATGAATGTTAGTTTTTAGTATCAGTGGTATAAGGAATACCTTCTTCAGTTGAAGTAAAAATTTGATGTAGTTTCAATGATTGTTTTGCAGGAATTCATGAATGAAGCTTTTGCAGGAAAGAGCTTGTGTTGTTCAATAAAAATGTTTTAATTTTTTATTAAAACTACATATTACATTTTTAACTCTAAATATTCTTTTCTTACTATGTTGGTGACAGGTGCAACTTATCATATGTTTTTTAATCCATTATCCAAATAAAATCCTCTGCAGGACAGAGAAAAGTTTTTCATGTGATCAAGAAGGAGAAATTCTGGCTTCTCTTCAGTCTCCCAATATGATCAGTCTCCTAAATTAATGGCCTTTGTGTAGGTATATCTCATCTCTTGTGGTCCCTGAAAGTTTGAACTTGATTCTAGTGGTAATTAATTCTACAATTTAAAAAAAATGGCTTTTGATGTTCTTACGGAGGAAGAAGAAGAAACCACTAGAACCCCATGCCTAGGATTTTCTCAATGTGGCCAAAAACTTCCTGAAAACTGCATTTAGGTCCTGAACTAGTATCCTCTAAGAATGTATATAACATTGCTCCTTATGAGATATCTATTTTATAATGGATAGGTAGAAATAGGGTATCATTCAAGATTTATTCTATGATATAGCCTGTTATTGTAGTGCTTCAAAGGTGCCCTACTCCCTGGAGTTGTTTAGGTAGTTATTCCTTGAGGTTTCTCCAGATTTATTTTATACCCTAAATTTAATTTTAATTTCACTTCATTGCACCAGTTTTGATTACTGGAGCAATGAAAAGATTCTTTTATATTGCCATGTATCCATGTATATCTCTCATTGTCATGAAGTAAGTCATCAAAAATAAATTGACTCAATCTATATCTTCATCATCAAAGCTTCGCAGCAGTTGCTTATCAAATAACATTCATAGTTTCATTACTGAGTTTGTACACTCATTTTGTCTGGGGAAATTGTTGTGAATCATCATGTTTCAAATTTTTTTAAATTAAAAAGAGTACAAAGTCATCTCAGGAAAATTTAATGTTTTACTGTGCACAACATTTTATATTGGGATGATAATGTTATACTAGCGGGTAGAAAGTTTGTTTACTGGCTATAGTGTCCCTGGGTAGAATCCAGCTGATTCCTCCGGACTTTGCCAACTAAACCTAAGCTATGTGGCTTTTATGGTTCTGGAATTTTCTGAGAAACAAGCAGCAGCTCAGGGAATGGAAGCGACCTCCCTCCGCAGATGTGTGAAATTAACTCACCTTAGGGCTTGGTAGAAGGTCAGGTCCACCTTCTATTAGCCTAGCCTAGTTTGTGGCTGTTGTTTGGTTTCTTTTGGTTGAATATGACAATAACGATAATGCTAAATCAAATACATCATGTCTGGCTTTTGGAATGCAATTAAATGATACATTTAATTTCATCTCTCTCTATGAATTGTTTCCACCAAGTAACGGCCAACACCACCAGCATCATATCTGGTGTTATTTCATATAATTTTTCATTCTCATGTAATTCATTGTTGCTCACACTGCCAACGTACTGTAGAAAATTAGGTAATACCTATTATTTTAGAGGCTAGTGAAACAAACAGTACATAGCATCATTTCACCAGAATCCGGCAAATGTGTATGTTTAGTTTTTAAGCTGTGTATGTGCCTGAAATTAATTTGTCTCTCCATTTTTATTGCTAATGAACCTAGTATGTGATAATGCATCATGTTGATTTGCTCCCGCAACCCATGACTGGGTTAGGTTGTTGAGTGGTTCAATGCTGGCAGCCCAGTGCCAGTGAATTTTCCTCATGTGGCTATAGGCCTAGGAAATAGAAATACGTAAGACTGGTTTCCAGGTTTTATGGACTTTTTTTGAAGAGACAGATCCATGAAAATTGTAATTATTACGATAGAAATAATATTTACAAATTATTATATAATTGAATACTATATATTATCAATGCATGTAACCTATGAAAATGTACAAGATTAAGCAATCTATTTGCTCTTGCTACTTTGCTACAAAATGTTATGTTTTTCTCTTGATTGGTAGAGTTCTTTCATATAAAATATTTTTATTTGCTCTAAAAAAGAAGTGTGTAACAGACTCAGCCATTGAGTGGTAAGGTGGCTACTCCTTACGTGATATGCCATCCACAGGACTAGATCTGCAATAAGCATGCAGTCGGTTACCATACCGGGGGGTCTACTTAACAATGGATACAGCTGGAATCATCAAACCTATGGAACTCCCTCAGATGCGAAAGAAAGATGGAGTTAATAAAATTTGGATTATTAACTTCATTGACTGCATAGCAAATGGATTTTTGTGAAGCACGTATGTTGAAAATTTGTATTGGTTTTTATTGGGGCACCGCAATGATGGTGCAGGCCCCAGTGAGGGGTACAAAAAGGCTTTCTGCTCCAAAATAACTGAGGCCTACTCTGGTCGTGAACAGTTCGAGGACTCGGATTATTGCATTCCAACATCGTCAAACTTACTATTGTTATGCATTCTTTACTTACAAACATAACCTTATTTGTTCATTTGTAATATGTGATGCATATGAGCTGAAAAGGCATTTGTAACACATATCATTGTAAAGAAACACATTTAAAGGAAAATAAGGAAACTGCCATTGTTTGAGAGACAGTTTTGGGCGTTTCATTGCTGTTAGCCCTCTGTTATTATCTATTTGTAAATCATATGTACATAATTCTACTTGTTTTGTTAAAACTTGTTTCTTTCTCTTGTGTTTGGTCCAAGTTTTAATTTTATGCACTTTAAAATGATAAGCATTAGCTCTTTGGAGTGCCTTGTTAGAGTTTATTGGGGCATTTTCCCGTTCCATATGATAAGTTACAAAAAAGAGGCATTTCTTCCAGTCATGAACATGAAGAAAAATGTATCTAGAAGCTAATGAAAACATTTTTCAAGTAGACCGCTCTTGTTTTTTCTGATTGACATTAAGTTTGAAGTCCATTACTTTCAGGAGGCAATTCCTTGAGTAATGATCTGTAGCACCTTGCTGAATATATTACATTCTAGTTTTCAATATCTTTAGAATTGATTTTGTTCATGCAAGACTACAAAGAGGAATCATGCTTTGAATGGAATATTACCAGCCTTACTTCCGATGTTTATAGGTCAGATTAGGATGAGTCATGAAGGTGAAGCAGTGGATGGAACAACAACCTTGATGCAAGAGGCCAGGTTTTTAGGACCATTTGTAACCAATTGTGTGGCTGATAGGAAAAACAGCAAATGTATGATAAGACTGTTAAAAATAAAAGCAAATGTTCACGAGCATCTAATTTCAACACGTTATATGAACATTTTTAAGTAGATGTCATTGACAAAATAAAATTGTAATTTGTGGCCATAAAGTTGGATTTTGTACTTGATTATTTATTCAAGAGTTTTGTGCTGAGAAAATAACTTTTGGGAAAAAGTGTTCTTTTAATTTGAGGAAAAGATTCTGCTGTCTTTTCATTTCAATTGTATTTCAGTATTTTTATTCTTTTGATTGTGGTGTTTACCTTCTGCCTGGGTTGTGTATCACATCTCGACTGCCCCTATGTAGCGGAGGAAAACCCTTATAGTTCAATTTTTACTTCACTCAAGATCCAAGGAATGAAAATTGCAGGAATATGGAATCTAAGGAATGGAATCATATGTAAAAAAAAGCTACAAATTTGAGGGACAAGGCAACTGAGTGGCAATTTTGACTTTGATGCCATGGCCCTTATTGTGATGCTTTGGTGTTGAAATGCGTGTTTAATGAAAAAGGGGACAGTGTATGCAATCACTGTGTTGTATACTAAGCTGGCCCACAATTACCTAATACAGTTGAAATTTGGAATTTTTGGCCCCATGCTGAATTTTTGCTGATGAAAGAGAATTTTTACTAGAATAATATTTTGAATAGGGTGGCATTGCTCAAGTAGAAAGTAAAATTAAAGCAAACTTTCATTTACAGATATTTGTTACTTATAATTTTCAATTGATACATTTTTGTTTCAATGTTTTGGGAATGCCTTCAAACGTTTCTCTCCACTGTTATTACTGTTTTTTTTGCCTAGAATCAAGAGTAACACACTTTCATTTCAAGGGTAGATGGAAAAAACACTTTGGCCCCATTCCATAATGCCTTATTGAATCAATTCATTAGTTAACATGAATATTTATGTTAAGTGAAGGCTATAGATGGGTCCATTTTTATAAACAATTCAGGCTGCTCATTGTATTGAAAAAAATAACTGCAATAACTCCATCTTTAAGTTAACTATGCCGAACATTAGTAGTCTGTTTGGCCTTAATTAGCATTTATTTGCCTGATTTTTGGCTTTAACTGGAGGTTGAAATTAACCTTCAGTTTGACAATATATGATAAAATCATGTACAATTCCGGCCTGTTCAGTAATAGGTACCACTACATGTTACAAACTTAAAATAATGGGAATCACATTTGCTTTGTCGCTGGAAACCATGGAAAAGAACCAACACTACCTATGGCAGTAAGTATACATGTTTTTGACCTTAGGGTGGTTAAATGAGTACTTTGCCTTTAAAAATTGTTTTCATTTCAATGAAGGAAGTATATTTTTCAGGAGTTAGTATGAGTACCTAGGATTTGTACCCTGCTACTAGTACTTATGGTGCAATTTTCTGTTTGGCCAGTGTGGCTGGATTTGAATTAAGGTCTGCAGACTTAATCTTATCAAAATGAAACAACAATGCAGGGAACATAGGTGCTTGATCAGTTTTGAGGGTGAAAGAATACATCATCAGCACCATTTCTCTTAAGGCTGATGAGCTCTCAGATAAGTTTCTACAGTAGCTGATATGTTTAAATTTGTCTCTGAAACAGTAAAATTTTATTTCCATTCCATTATTTGTGATAGCACTAGCTATTAACTTGTTGATCTTTGCCACTAAAATCCATCACAATGACACTCTTAATGCAACTACTTCTTGTTAATGTAACATGTGAATTTAATGTTGAATATAAATATTTATGAGCTACTGATATCATTTGTTTTGGTTGGGAATCAATGAACTGTCAAGTTAACACTTGCTGTTGTGTCATCAAATTATTGGATGTGGTGAATTTCCTTTCATGTGGTAATAATAATATTTATTTATCAGAAGTTAGGCATAGGTTAGCTGCTATAATCCTTGTCACAGTACAATTACATTTTTTACATTTATTTAATACATTAATTAAAACAGTGAATCATAGGTTTTACATTGGAGAAATTCCCGGTTGAACTAAAATGCTTTTGATGCTTACTAGGGTTGAATTACATGTTTTAACCTAGAAAGAGTAATGCTCTTAGCCTATTGTGGGAGGTGGTTGAATAACTTAAGTTTTAGAAAATAAAATGAATGCCTGGTTTTTGTTAACGTACAAGGAGGAACAGCAAGGTTGTTCCCAGCCTGTAATAATTCAAGATTATCATTGTCATTACAAAGTTCTTAATAGATGAAGAGCCAAAATATGAAGCTGCCTAAAAATTGATTTCCCTAGGATGGGAGTTTTAAATATTCTAATGCTTTCTTTTGCAAAAATTTGCACAGCAAGTAAGCTGATTTAGATTTGTAATGAAAGTGGATGTGGGGTACTCATTGCAGTTTACTGTCAAGTATGGAGCCAGGTATCAAGCTATCCTGGTGAGGTATTGAGGTGCTAAGTGAAAATGGGAGAGTCCCAAGCACATCCTCTGCACTCCATGACTAATTTTCATCAGTAAAAACTGGTTATGATTAGTGAGGTAAGATTCAAGAAGCATTAATTCAGTGCCATGGACTATTTGGAAAGATTACAAGTAGTTAATGCAATGGAGGTAGAGATATGAGCAAAACATTTTTACCTTCCCAGATGAAATTTGCAGTTCATTTAATGGCATTGCACTGTAATGTAGTCATAGAGGTAGGAGCTGACCAGAGTTAGAGAAATAATCATGGTCCCAATGACTTAAGGCAGTCATCTGCCCTGGGCTGCTTGACTTATTAACTAAGTTATTAGCACTATAGGTGTTAATGGACCTTTCAAAAGTTAAATGTTATTTATCATTTGTTCATACAATGTCGTAATTAATTTGAGTGGTATCATTTTGACTTTTTTTCATCCTCAGTGCTGAAAAAATATGCTCCTTTAAAAGAGGATTTACCAATGATGTAGCATTCATTGTGAGGAAGAAAATCAGTTCTACCACATCAAAAACTACAGTCAGAGGAAGAAAATTGGACTATGTGACATTGCTTAATGGACCTCATTTCTGAGTGTCTCCTCTTAAGGGAGAAAGGAGGACAGGAGTGAGGTGGGCTTGCTTAAAATAATCACGATCTATTTTTGAGAGGAATATTAAGTTAAATCACAGTAAGCAACCTGGAGGTTGGTTTGGTAGGTGAGGTTAGAGCTGTTACCCTTGCAATAATTAAATAGGATATCCTTGCGTCGGTGCAATTAGTGAAAATTACTTGATTCTTCTTGTGGGGATCATGAAATGTATGTTCAGAAAAAGTAGAATTGGCTGAACAGGATGGGTAATAAAGTCTGGATATAGATAAATTATTTTAACACAATACCGAACTTAAGTGTTATGTCTGTTGCAAATTAATATTTTAGATATTGAGGCCAGTTACTGGGATGTTGGCCAGCAATTTACATAAAAGGAAGTGAAAGTTGCAAGCCTTTTTGATCAATGCAATAGATTATTCATATAAGAGGTGACCAAAATTGAGGTGTTTGAGTGGCTACCTATGGCTTTAGATGCATTTGTATTGGTGTATGCTTGGGATTTTCTTCCAGTAATGCCATAACCATGTTGAGGTTTCCCAATGGACAAAATAAATTAATGCAAAACATTCAGAAAAAGTAGAATTGGCTGAACAGGATGGTAATAAAGTATGGATAAAGATAAAATCTTTTGACACAATACCAAACTTGAGTGTTATGTCTGTTACAATTTAATATTTTAGATAGTGAGGTCAGTTAATGGGATAGTAAAGTGCTGGTAATTTATTTAGTTTGGTGGTACTTAATGTGACGTCATGTATATGTCCATACCCCTCCCTCCTTGCAGAGCACCATGGTGGGCTAAATCCTTCCCATATAATGTTTAATGTTATTTGCACATGGAACCATATTTTATTCACTCACTATCCCTTCTTCCATTCAATTTTCTGAACCAACTTCTTATCTTTCTCTGTTGATCCTAAGCGATATTTCTTTATTTTTATGTTGCTCAATATTTCAATCTCTCCTAATCCTGTCAGCATTCACTATGTTTATCCTCCTCTCGCAAAAGCCAAGTTTCTGAACCATACACCGCTTTTCTCCATATTAAAGTCTTAAATAAACTTCTAATTCTCCAAGAGGGGTCCTACTCTTCATTATTCTTTTTATAAGTACTGCTTGCAAAAAATATAATTTTCCTCCCAATGGTCTCTTTACATTGTTACTGTTTTGAACATTTTTGATCAAAATATTACCTTGAAAAGTAAATTATTCCTTTTGCATTAATAAGTGTATGTGTAATATAGCTTTTATTAAGTACAAATCTTTGTACATTATAACTCAATTAATTCTATTCACAACCTATTACTTTGCTTTTCCATGTTTTTATTTAATTTGCAAGTATGTTTATGCTATTCTATATTTAATAGTTATCTCCCAGTGAGAAATGGGTCGTGGAATCAACGTGGGTTTGTGGAAATATGGTG